>JAOBYE010354650.1:0-14836 GCA_025403585.1 Parazoanthus swiftii
GTCAGATAGACTCGCCCCAGTCTCCCTACTTATCTGACGGCGTCGTCGTCCCAAACTTTCTGGTGCTTAAGGTCTCTGTTATCTCGGCATGTCGACGTCGTTAGCCTAAGGACTGGCAGTGTGGCAAGCTTTATGGCGACGTTTGTGGTGGAAATATTGAAGTATCGTAAATTACTCTTCTCCAGTTAACAGCTTTTAATTTTCTGCTGATTTTTTCTGCTTGTGGGGCGAATCGCGAAGTGGCATGTTCCCAAGAACACGTCACCTTTCATTTGTTGGTTTTTCTTGGTCATCTTGGGGCTCTAGTTTTCATGCCCAGAATTTCACCAGCAACTTAGGTTCAATCTTTAAAATTCTTTTTAGGAAAAATCTAAATCGAGTAGAGAACGTTTACAAAGTGTTATCACCATTCAAGTCAGGTCAAACTCTAAACTAATGCTGTCATTTATTTCAAAAACACGCAAAGTGTAACTTTGTTTTCTCATACATGTATTTGTATCTCTTTCTCTGTTTATTTAACACTTGTTCACACGGAGTTTGTCTGGCCAGCTTAGCAGTTTTGTTCATGTGTTGGAAACAGTTTCGCCAAATCAACGGTTTGGCCCGGGTCTGTAGACTAACCAGTATCTTTGCCAACCGCTGCTCATCAACGTGACTGTTTACGTAGTTGTTAGTTTTTAGCAAAATACAGCAGCTCTTTTTCCTTTTCTTGATCGTCACCTTCAGTTACTTCGTTTTCCATTTAAAAAAAACCTTTCTATAACTACTTTCTTGGTTCAAGTTGTCTTTCAGGTTTACTTGCGTTTGTTGCATATACGTACGCACGCGCATGCTTCAATGTAAACTGGCTCAGATAATTAAACACGAATTTGCTACTCATTTTGTTAAAAAAGTGTTCAGAAACGCGAAATTGAGCAAAATTTGTTTTTAAAGGATTTAAAGAACAGAGTGAGGAAACCACTTTTTCTCCAGGTCTACGTCACCAGCGGAATTTTTCCACGTCACTGGTAGAACTTTCTTATCGGAAATCTTCGAAAACGTTCGGGTATATTGCTCATCTTAAGATTCGTTCGTGGGTTTTTAAACGTCTTCGAACAAAATAAGTGCACTGAAAGTTCATTTTTCTCAGCCAATGCTACACTAAATTCCGAAAAGTGACTCTTACCACTGCAGAACCCCTTTAAGAACATATTAAAAAACAACTTAAAGCTGAACCCCGAAAGTTTAAAGAACATTCAGCGTGCGTCCATAAAGTAATTTTTTTAATATAAAAATAGAGAGATATAAATATAAATATAAATCATTTTGTAAAAAGAGGCGTTCGTATTCCAAAATGATGTGCTGTTTGGAAATCATGCGGCCACACGGTGAAATGACTGACTTTGTGATAACTGGTGACACATATTAACAGTAATTTTCATCAATAATTTACAACGAAGCTCTAGAATCTCGGGCTATATACATCACAAAAATAAGAACAGTTTTATCCGTGCTCAGTTTAGTGGATTACGCACTTACGAAGTGACTACAGCATTCAGGAGACGTCTATCCCTACTAATATTATTATATATAATTAATAGAAGGAATGAGCTAGAGGGAAGTCTCCGGGCTCTAAGTTGTTTTTAGAAACAAACGCGGAAATGACAAATAACCAAACTTGGGAATTTATGAACTTGTTTATACCATTTAGATTTCATGTCTCAATCTTTTACACTATATTATAACAAACGTGTTATTTATTTTGACGTTTTTTTGCATTTTATCACTGACGTAAAAAGCCGGGCGAGCTAACATAGCAACTTTTGGATATTGTTGCTTAGTTGGCACCTGAACTATTATTATATCATTAAATTTTAGTATTTTGCCTAAATTACGGTAACGGGATATGAGTACGAAGTGTGTTGTTCGTAAGTTCGATTCGTAAACAAGAATAATTCAATTTTGAAAAATTTTTGAAGCAAACGGCGAAAACCGATTTTAATTTGAAACTCTGATAAAGCAATTCTGCAGATTAAAAAATCATTTTTCAAGAAAGATGTAAGTGCTTTTTCAAGGATCATTTTAACTACCTACACTTTTAAAAAGTTAGTAGAACATTTGTCATATCTCTGAACACTGTTATTGTTCGCATTGTCATAGACTGGAGATCGAGAATGACAAAACCTGGATAATGATAGGTATATTTTTTTTCTCTCCGTCTATTGAAAATGATCGAGAATTTCCAACGAGTTCTTTTTGTAGATAAAAACATTCCCGAAAGGGGAATTACAAAGATCTTTTTATGTTTTGTGTTGTACTAATGGCAATACAGCTACATTGTTGTATGCCAACCGCGACAGTACTTAGCTTATCTCCAAAACTTGGCTTGTGTTGAATATTCTTCATTGGCATGTATATGAAGGATATGTCTTTTCCTTTGTACCAGACCTTTGAGGTGAGAGATGGTAAACGATTTTACCGAGTCAGTAGTGAGAAGTAGCGACAAGTTCATCTCTGAATTTTACTGAACATTGATATGAAATGTTAGTGGGCAAAAGACCTACCAAACAGGTACGTTTGTTTCCTTCTATACCAGTGACCACGATCCAGATGCTTCTGCTGCTGTTTCTTGAAATCCGTGTATATTGATATACTAAATAGAGAACCATAACAATTAATTTTAGTGCTCTCACTGAATTTGGAGGCGATTGATCTATTCGATGAATTTGTTTGAAGGTGAGCAAAGAACCGTTTCCATGGCGTTGCGTTCTTAACTACCATTACGAAACTTATTTTGCATTTCAAATGGCGTTTACAATTTGCCGCCATCACAGGGGTATAGAAAATGTACTGTGAGAAGAAAAGGATAGCTCCAGTCGCATGATTCAGAGCAGTTAGTGTAAAACTGTCCCCTAAAAGTCTGCCAAACAGCAAACATCAAACTTATATGCAACCGCACACCATGGCAAAAACACGAAAAGCAAGCTTGATACTTTTACTCTCTTGGAAAGCATTCAGTACAAACACTTTAACTGATCAACCATTTGAACAACATGAACCACGAGTATATTGACATACAAGATTTTCCACGCATTTTAACTACCATTTTCCTCAGTTTCTGAAGCATGCAACTTGTTTAAAAAACTGCCAGATTATGCCTTATCGAAAAAAATTGATGTTTTGCAAAATCATAACAAAAACTCAGTAAAGTCAAACCATCAGTCGTCTTGGCCCTTTCGCCATGTTTTTCTCCATTTGACTGAGTCGCTCGCCCAATAACCACGTACGGCTATTCTACGCTATGAGGAAGAAAAGTTGTTTAAACCAGTGGTATTTTGCACGACGATTAAAGGCATTTTCTTGAAGATAGTTACTTCACTTATAAACGATGCTGGAGTCAGCAGTATCAACGAATGTTTAGAAACATGAATTTTAAGGGGCGCTTACCCCTAAAACCTTATCATTTTACTATAGTTGGAAGCGGCTCAACATCATATTAATGTCAAAGGATTGGTTTTATTAATAATCAGTTTTAGTGTTTTCTTGGCCGCATAAGTGACGGCTTTTCTTGTTCAGTGATGTTAAAGCTTATACACTTCGAACAAAAGAAAGATGGCAGTAAAGCTGCATGCAAAACTAACTGCGTTCCTTTCTAGTGGTAAAAATGAGTTTTGAGAATGCCTGAGTTTAGGCTACGCTTTCATCATTGAGGCTATACCATTAACGGCAGGGAGCAAACCAGGTTGAAGTAAACGAGTTTGGATTTTATGAAGAGGGTTTCCTTTTTTTATATGGGCGTCAACAATTCTTACATCCGACAGACGCCAGTGATCACGGTTTGATCAATACCTTAAGCTTCCTTAGATAAATGAATATGCTAACTATAAGGTCACGTTTGTGATAAGGAAATTGCTCCAAGATTGATCGAAAATTGAATGGCTTTTCATTAGAACTGAGAAAGGGAAATATTTTCGTTTCACTTTTAAAGTAGATAAGTTGTTTTATAACATAGCAAGGCATCTACGTTATTTACACAGAAACACGAAATGCTGAAAATATACAGCAGGATTACAGCTTATACATATGCAACAGCCAAAACGTCGATTGTAACCTGTCAGCCAGCGTTTAGTTTTACTTCAATTGAGAAAAAGATAACATTTCCTTTTCCAACAATTGGAACTTTCATTAACGTCAATAAAACAACAACAAAATAAGACTGATTTTTGTATACACGTCATCCTGTCTACTTGCAACAGTTGTGTGTTAACAATCACTTACAAAACGGAGTGAGCCAGCAAAACGAGATGATTATTTTGACATATTTGGGCTTTGAGGTTCTTTTAGTATAAACAGTAAACGGCACACGAAACATGGTTGATGTCCGGAATAAACATTACTCTCGAGAAGGCGCCAGGCGTTTGGTTTCTACACAGAACACAAGTCAACACTTCATGACACCGCCCGTTTGACATACGGCTCTGGCTGGTTCACTGTGAATGAAGCCGGCAGTTATTATTATTATTGTAAAACAATCGTTCTGGATACCTGAGTTAAAGTAGTGCCTTAAGGCTACAGCAGGTGATGACGCTGTAGGGGGCGTTGGTTCTAACGAGAGATCGAGTCATTGAGTTGTTTTGTAGCGACCTTTTTAATAACGTATCTCTGTGATTTGCAGAACTACGAAAAGAAAGGCAGTGAAATGAACGAGTCGAATCTGTGTGCAAGTTAAAGTGAAGAAGTAAGTTAAACGTTGGAATTTTTCCGTGTTTGTAAATTGCATTGTCTCATCTCATCATGTTTTTATGTCTTCCAAGACCTTCACTTGTTACATGCAGAGACATTTCCTCGCGTTAATTTTTTTCAAAAAAAGGTGCTTCAGTTATGCAAGATTAATGATTGAGAAGAAATCCACATTTTAAGGCGTTTGCTTGATCAATGCTTTCCTAAACTAAGCATATTTTTTTATCGTTACATATCTATAAAACTCGATCGTGCACTACGAACAAATTGAAAAGCTTATAACCGCTGCATCGTAGTGGTAAATAACACTGCAACCGTCTTTGTTTCAACCAATTGTGTACTGATCATTCCGGAAAAATATGAACTTTTTCACAGACTGAAACACGATCGTAAAATATTTTGAAATATAGTTTGTCAGGATTGTTTTGGAACTAAATGTTTCTAATGATGCCAATAGTTCTTACTTTTGATGAGTTTTGTGTAATTATACATTTCGTCTCCTGTGGTTTAAAATACTGCAGGAGATGACAACAGATCACACATCGTACTTACTCCGCAGCTGGTACAACCTTGTATGAACGGCAATGAATCTTTCCAATCGACAATAAGTCCAAAATTAAAACTGTTTGCCGGCCACATAACACATCTAAATTTTGAAATAACGTACACAGAATGCTCAAAAATATTCCATTTTCTACACTACTTTTTGACACGTTTCTGTAATTAATAATGCATTACATGGAACTCCAACACAATGACTTAATGTGAATTATATGAATATAAATACAAACTCAACCCATTTCTTAAATCCAAACGTAATACAAATGCTCATGTGTTGATTCTTGCACAAAAATGTACTGGCGATCTTTGATAAATTAGTGAAGAGACCTCTAAGCTGTACGACTTGGTGTTTCCGGAATAATTTCGAGGTTAAAACGTTAAAGAAAGAATTATGTAATTTATTTTTGGTTTAACAAATCTAAAACTGACAAACTTGATCTTCCTAACTTTTCAAGTCTCTTGTCATCTATCAGTTGATCTGTTTAGCCCACTATCTACTTCTTATCAAGTATTTGACTGTTTTATTTCTGCTTTAGTCAAAACAAAGACAAAACGGTGAGGAGCAGGCACATAGAAACAAAAGTTATGACAACATTTCATCAAGTTCATATTCTTAGCCACAAACAATTGTTAAATACTGCGGAATGATTCATCGAACATTCAAGACCCCAAAAGGTATGATTTTCTTTTCATTTTGGTACGTCCATTTATAATACAAATATCGGTACTACCACTAGGCTGTTTTCGACCACACCAGCTAGGCTCATTTTTAAGTTCATTTTTTGCTGCATTTGTCAATAAAGCACTGCAGGTTAACAGTCTGCGCGTATGAATTGAAGTGACAAATGCAACAGAAATGCAACCAATCGAGTTCACTTATCTACCGACGGTAACTTTAAAACAGCACTGTCCTACCCATCGGAACTGCTTTTCCGTTTTGTTTGACAAAGTATTTGTTCAACAGCACCCTAAAACAACTTCAGAGCAAGGAAATACATGTATCTTAAGGTACTCGTAGCTGCAAAAACAGAGGTACAGTGTAAGAAGTTATTGACGCATGTCAGTTAGACGCTTTACTTACTTTTTGGTAATAAAGAACAGCACAGCGTAAGATCAAAATCAGATTTTGTAGGGCCAGAATTTGGTTGAAAACTATGACTAACCGTGAAGTTTCTGTTTAGAGCTCGCGCTTGGGGTTGATTTCAGTTTAGGGTCAGGGTAAGGTGTTGAATATTCGGTTTAGGGCTAGGATTTGAATAAGACTTCGGAAATCGGTTAGTATAAGGGTTAGTTTTAGGTAAAAAGAAGTCTAGGAACAGGGTTGGGTAGACTGCAGTAACATAGCATGCGCAGAGGTAATGCGGTGTTTTCTGCTCAGTTATACGAAACCGGTTCGGAAGTTTATTTCAGTACTTTGAAATTTTCTTGCACAGAAAACGTACAAGTAGAAAGCTTTCGATGTAGCAAACGTTTGTTCAACCTTAACAAATATTTGCTTAGACGTGATTAGCGGTGTTTCTGCAATAAATTACTCGAGAACGGCTTGAATCATACTAGCACTTGTCCAAACTCTCCGGAAGCATAAAATTAAAGTAGAGTAGAAAAGAGCCACTTTTATATCCATCCATCCATCTTTCCATCTATCTATCCATTCATCCATCAACACAACCAATTAGTTAATTTGTATTTAAAAAAAGCTGTCTTTCCATGTTTATAACGTGTTTCTTAGGTAAGTTGTAAATCCAACTTCAACTGACGAACAGATATTTCTTACAATGGAGAAGGGAGAACATTATTTAATGACTACTTTGACAAACGATACCAAGCGAGAAAACAATGACGTTCTCCTGGAAAGAGTTCCACGATTTTTAGTTGGGAAACCGCTCCAAGATCGTGATGCAGGCAATGAAAATGTAAGTACTCACATTTTTATTCTCAGGTCGAGGCTAGGTGGCTCACTTCATACTTGATTTAGAAAAATCATTGGCAATATCTTGTGGTAAAAAAATAAACTTCAAACTTCAAATCAGCAGTTTAGAGACATTCTTGTTATTGGCGAGCAGCCATTAGCAATCTGTCGTCACTGTTAGTCGTACGTCACGAATAAATATTTCATTATGGAAAATGAGAGGGGGGGAGGGGTGACATGGTTCCCCCTCACTCACCCCAATTTTGGTGCCTCAAAGTAAAGCAACTCGCTAAAAATTACTTCTTGTCTCCTTTCCTCTCTTTCTTCATTTTATTCAATTTTAGGTCAATCTTCTGGTAGAAGATTAAGTCAGTTTCCTTTACTTACAGCAACCTAACGAAGAGACATTCTTAGTACTGAGTCGGCGCAGATGGGGCGAAACGTTTGACCACGCTTACAGGTTCAGCAAAGCACGTTCGCTGTGGCTGCTGGGACCTCTTCACCCGATCAGACTGGCTGCTATCCGCATGATCACAAACTCGTATCCTTCGTTCGACAACAGCAAATTAATGGAGGCGGGCCAGGGTAACATACACGTACACTGTGTTATTTCTAGTTAGCCAGTCAAGCCAATTCCAACCTACCAGCTTTTACTCATTCATATTGCAGTGAGGCAAAGTTTGTAGACCTTAGACACTTAGCGGCTAATTTAATCCAAATCACGCGTTTCTCAAATTTGTTTACGTAACCAATGCTTTGTTGTACTTTCAGTCCACATGCCAATAAATCAAAGCAACCAATTTTGTCACATTAAAACTTTACTGGAGCTTAAAACTTAACTTTATTTATTTAACGTCGTTACGCTGGGAGTGGTCGCCCATTCTCCCAAGCCAGTGGCTCATGTTTAATCGCTCGACGGCACAGATCTTGGCGTGAAAGTCAGATTTTGATCCGACTTGATTTTGATCCGACTTGAGGCATCGCTGCTTACATTCTGCTATTATACAAATTGCTATACGATCACGAATTGGACCTTGCTTGGAATGGTTCCTAGACAGCGTTACAAATTTCATAAAAGTGAATTTAACAGCAAATAGACCAAATTCGATATATTAAAACTCAGCCTGCAATAAAAGACATCAATACGAGGCTCTGGGGAATAAAATATAGAGTTTGTATGGATTATTCCCCAGAGCCTCGTATTGATGTCTTTTGTTTCTGGTTGAACTTTAATATATCGAAATTGGTCTATTTATATATATCTCATTAGACAGTTTAGTATGTAGTATGGTTGGATATTGTTTAATACGAGTCTTGCAGTATTTTGACGATCCCGAAGGGCGAGTCAAAATCCAAAAGACGAGTAACAAAATCAAGCCATACTACATACTAAACTGTCTAATAAGACGTTTATTATACGACTTTTCCCAAAAGAATAAAATAAAGGCGCGCGTGAGTAAAACAAATGCATTGGAACTCGTCAAACCGGTTTTTCTTTCAGCGAACCCGCGCGTTCGCGCTCAGTTCATTCAAGACAACTTACACATTTTACATGTGATCGTTGAACAACTTTAGCGATATTTGTTCAGCTAAATCTAACTGTTTGAATGTGACCACCATAAAGATTATCTTCTTGGGAAATGTTGTGGTTGAAATTGCGAGATGACGATGATGCAGACATGAATCAAGAAACTATTTGTAAACGACAAACTGGCCTACGGCTAATCTGCTGCACATTGGGAAACAATTACTGAATTAATTTTAAATAGTTTGAAATTTCGATCATCCTCTGCCTGCTGAAGTTGCACATCGACTGCATTTTAGCAAGAAATGGAGAATTACTGGCCAAGTAAATACGGTATCCAGGATAAAGTTCTCATCGTAGGTGTTAAAACATGATTGCACTTGCAGATATTTTAGAACTGTCGACTGAACTCAAGCGGGATGTTCAAGCTTCACTGCCGTTATTTTTTATTCCTTACAACGGGGATTATTCTCTTCTTACAACTTTCCGATAGTGTCCCAATAAAGTCTCAACGGAAAATATGAATGTGGTGGCAGCCGTTTTGTTGGTGTCCTGTTCGGCAGTTCGTTGTGCGTCTGCTGTTCGCTGTCAGAAACGACTTCGCCGTATTAAATGTGTTGGATTTCAGACAAACTATAGCATGTTTTTCAACATTAAGGTCAGTCTAATTCTTTGTTTTCCTTACAATGATTTAGATCTTGTTATTTTGAAGAAATACTGGAATGCCGTAGATGTAGCATTATCCGTTTAGAGCTGTTTTAATACAGTTCGCATGTAACTATATTTACAGTTCCCTTGAAATTCCAGATTAAATTTCGGATGAAAGAATTGCTACACGATCCGGTAAACTCATGTTAATTTTTAAGAAAGCATATCGGTAACGATATGAGGAACCGCAGCTTTCGAGAATCAATCAACAAATGTACTATGAAAATTTTGCACAAACGGGAAAAAGAAACTTTGCAAATCACTGAACCGGTCAAACCAGTTCGTGAACAGTATAGTACGGTCTCATATTTGCACTTGCTTTGGTGCATATTTGCACTCTAAATTGCCATGTCGTATAATAAAGCACCATAATAAATGAATGAATTGGGTCATAGACTCTTTGATAAAAGTAACCTTATACGGGGAGTGGAAGCAGGGATAACAAACATTTACACTGCTTTATCTCCAACGAGCCGATCGAGCGAAAACCCTATCTACAATTTTAAAGTGGTTTTTGGTGATATAGCCTAAAACAATATAACTTATTTTAAAAACTCATATTCTGGACGAGCCGGGGAACTCAATCAAGCATAAGGATAGCTCTTCGGTTCTATGGAGGGAACATTAACATTTCTTTAATACAGAGATATGCACCAACAAGTGATGCATAGTCTGACGTTATGAAGAAATTTTACAACATCCTCCAAGGAGTATTAAACAAGCTACCTTAATATGGAAGGCCAAATGGTGCAAAAATTAAGAACCTTCGATTCACCACAATCAACAGTGTCGATCACACTCAACAGCAAATTTTTAGAATCTCAAACAAGCACGATCACAGTCAAGAGCAGGACAGTTCACAATCAACAGTGGAGTATTCACATTCAATTGAAACAAATTCACTATCAAGAAATAATTGATTCACCACAATCAACACTGTTGATTGTGGTGAATCGAAGATTCTTGAATTTTGCACCATTTGGCCTTCCATACAATGCAAAATTTGGCAAAGATAATACAGGCAGAGAGGATATTATAGGTAGGCACGGAGAAGGGAAAATCAACTCTAATTGAAAACATATTCGAGACATGTATGCGTGCGTTTAACTCCCTGGTTATTGGCGACACCATCTTTCCACACAAACGAATACATATTTCAAAGTACCAACTAAGGTACAAGGCCCCAAACAACACCAGCGCAAGAAATGGATTTCACTCAGATCACGTAGGAAAATTGGACACAGAAGGAACTCAATAACAGAACAAGAAGCTCGAGGTCAAGCGTGATAAAAGAAAATGTAACATCTTTCACCTACCTCGACAGCGCGTAATAGCCACAGACGGAGGATCAGAACAAGACGTACATATAAAAGCCAGGATTAGCAAAGCCAGAACGGCATTTCTTCGTCTTCAACCTGGTCTGTCGGCTGGAAATCAAAGCAAATCAGCCTGGAGAACACACTATGATTTTTTGACACTAATATCAAAACTATCTTGCTCCATGGTTCCGAAAACTAGCGAGTAACAAAAAATATAACCGACAGGCCGGGTCCAGACATTTTCAAATCGATGCTTACTCTCCATCCTAAACATTATACGACCTTACGTCATCAGCAACGCACACCAAGACAAGAGTCAGCAGCAAATAAAAAAATGGAGATGGATCTGCCTCGCGCTGAGAAAACTGACCACCAAACAGCACAACCAGGCAAGCACATATTTTGGAACCCCCAAGAAAAACGACGGCGCAGGAGACCAAAAATCGATTGAAGACCAAACCCCAATTGAATTTTTTTATGTGGGCAGGAACAAAGAGCAAACTATATGACTTGGAACAACGCCAAACGAATGGCACAGGACCGCGGAGGATGGAGAAAGCCTGTAGATGCCCTATACTTCACAAAGGGGCTACGGGGATAGAGAGACATGCTCAATCTTTTCCATCTACCTAAAATAAATTATAATGATAGCTGACTGACCCCACCTTCCAGTCGATCCGCAGAACCTTGTGGAGAAATAAACTGAAGCCAATGTAGGGACGTAGATGTTAAGGCAAACAAGCGGCAGAGCTAGAATTTAGATGGACATAAGCTGATAGTTTACGAACAGTCGACACAACGCTCTTGTTGACATGTTCTTTGGACAATGCCGTCATTGAACATGACATTTATGACATTTGTTTGAAGTTTAAACAGCTAAAACGTTCTCCCTCAGCCGTCAAGACGGAATACCGGTCAAAATAGAGCTAGGCGGTCGCAAGATGCCATGTTTTGCGTCACACGTCGTAAATTTGTAACAGTCCCACGTTGCTTCCCTAATCGCTTGTTAACAATGTCGCAATTTTCACCACTTTGAAACTTAGCTGAGGAAAGAAGGTTTGATCGAATCTTTACAAAAAGTCGCTAATCGACTGGCGAGTTCAAAATCAAACACAGTCAAAATTAGGTCGTACACATTTTAGAAGGGCCGGTTGATTCACAATGGGGTTGTGGAGTCTTTTCATTCCTCAGCAATAGACGTTAAAAATGTTAAAATAAGTTTGGTCACAGATATATCAAGTACAGTTTCGTGATGATTGAAACGGTCTACACTTTCCGAGTGCTGAAGCGAGTTTAGTGCCGTGGCTTAACTGACATAATGTAGTTAGGGTAAATATGCGTTTACCCCTATATTTCTTGCTATAAAAGAGTTTTTAAAATTGTTAAATAAGATCGCCTTGATCGATGCACTTTGTCGACAAATAAAACTAGTTTGGGAAATATATCAGCTTTTTCTTATAGAACATCCGTGCAACTGCCTTTTGAACACCAAACTGAAAAGAATATCAGACTTGACCAATACAACAGATACTTCGAACTGCTAATCATTGTCATCATTCTCGTAAACTGTGTCTTTCTGGCAATGAAAACTCCACCAGAGATTACTGAGTGAGTATTGTTAAATGTCTTGTTGGTTTGTTGTACGTTTGTACTCATAATAAGTACAGTTTCTCTTGTTTATTTATTTTTCACTTTATTTGTTTATTTATTTACTTACTTATTTGTTCATTTACTGTCTTATCTATTTATTTATTTATTAATTTATTTATTTACTTACCTATATCCTTATTTATTTATTTGTTTGTTTGCTGCTTGTCTGTCTCTTTGTTTGGTTGGTTTAAAAAACTTTAAAGTATAACAGTTTTCAGTCGTTGAATTCGTGAGTAAGCAAAATATAGAAATGGTCTAAGTTATGCACATCATTATTAGATAATTTGGCGTTCCAACTCCGCCAAAATTCAGATGTCGTAATTAAACGTTTGATTCGAATATCTGCATGTTTGATTCAATAGTTTGAATGTTTGAAACGAATGTTCAGAGTGTTGCAAAAGGTTGAATTTTTGCAGTGTTGGAACGTCTTAACGTCAAGTCATTAGACCAAGGCAAAGTATGAAGCACTAACAAACACTAGCAAACTGTCTTGTCAGGTACGTGTTTGCGGCTATATACACATTCGAGATGGTGCTAAAGATTCTCGCCATGGGGTTTGTACTTCACAACTACGCTTATCTCAGGGACCCGTGGAACAGACTGGATTTTGTCGTCGTTATACTGGGGTAAAATGAATTAACTTGTTCTTACTTAACAGGGAGTATTTCAATCTTTAACATGACTGTCCTATATTTCATTGACGTCACAAGGCAGCCTATGCGTCCAAGATGGCATGCAGATTTGTACTGTTTTACATCATCGTAGATGATGCCTATAAATACCGTTAGTTTGCATTTACCCACTCCCTGGAGGAACTCTTGAAGGATCGGGCTGGATAGGATTAGACTTAATAACACAAAGTAGCTAAAACATGACTGCTTTCAAAATAAAGCTAAGACAGATAGGAATAGCTGAGATATCTTTTTATGATTACGAGAACGTGATTGTGAGTATATTTGTTTTAACTCACAAGAGAACATTTGAACGTCTCTTCCACCTTAAGAGCCCAAAAATTTATACATGTCTTTAATTTTTACAGTTTATAAAAAACTTATCTTTTTCATTCCCACTTTCATGAAGATCTTCTCTCCTTATTAAGGTTGTGTTTAAGGTGGCTGAACACAATTGGACCGTTTCGGGTAGTTGTCATTCAATCAAGCAATGAATTAATAGCTATAAAACCAAACGCAACGCAATAGTTTCAAAACAACACTAAAATATTACCTTTTCCAAGTTTGCTCAAAATCGGTCATTAGAATGGTTTTAGTGAAGATCATGCGTCTCAGTCGCCATAAACAAAAAAATAAAAATCTGGTAGACGAGATCGGCGGAGTGACTCATGAAAATGGTGTCATGAAAACGTCGCCATCTCATTTACATGTATGAACATTAAAACAAAACTCTAATGAGCAGTTTTTTTCGCAAAACAGAAAAAAAAAGTGAGTTAATTTTGTTGTTTTCGATCTGATGCGTTTGCTTGGAAATGGAATGTTAACTCTCCTGAAAACGTCGCCATCTCATTAACACAAAATTCGGGTTTATCAGCTATTAGCCGATTGAGACGCGATATCATGTTGTAGTACACGTACTCTAGATAATGTTCAGTCGCCTTAACGTATCAGCTCATTGATATATGCAAAGTTCGGTTGAAAAAAGACATGTGATTAGTTTGATTAGCTGAAATCAATTGAGGTGACCAATATGAGGTTCTCGTTCTATTGACTAACCGGGCTAACGTTCCGCGACTAGTTGAAAACCGTTGGCTCGGACGTTACCTTAACCATTCACTACGCCTGGCTTTGCAAGGAACAGCAGTCAACAACTAAATGATGTCTCACATCTAATATGCTCCCTCCCCAGTTACATTACTTTACTTCCAAGCGTCGCGAACCTGTCCGGAATCAGAACGTTCAGAGTATTAAGGGCACTAAGGACCATTTCAGCTCTTAAAGGTAAGTGTTCTGATTGGAGAAAGAGTTACTTTAGTCTACAGTCTGTGACTATATGTCACGCTAATGTCTGGTGTAACACCCTGTCTAGCAACACAATGTTAAGAGAATTGAAAACCAGAAAACTGTTTCAGCTTTAAACTGATCAGATCAGAGAACTGTTTTGCAGATCTGTCATGCTATTTTAATACTTAAAAGTATTGCGAACACGTTCCTAGTTATGGAGTTGAAAAAAAGACTTAAAAAGATGTTAGGCTGTGTGACGTCTTTGCCACAAGTGTTAAGGGAACCTTTAAGAATGTTAACAAGTCTCAAACGCCCCCTTCTCCCTTCCTCCTCATTTACGCAAAATAAGGGATTGAAGTTGAAGTTAACATTTCATTTGATATCTTCCCCAAAATTGTCCCATCTTCCTTTCCCCACTCGGTACGCAAATAATAACTAGAGTAGACATTTCTTTTCATTACTTTTCCTGAAAACGTATCCTCCCCTACTT
>JAOBYE010354872.1:0-14835 GCA_025403585.1 Parazoanthus swiftii
CACGGCCCTCCGGGGTGGGGGTATGGATATTTTCTGGAACTACACAATCTTTAAAGGTAAGAGTAAAAGCAAATACATGTAGTTGTTAGTGTATTTATAATCATAGAACTACCTACCTGCTGCCATAATGTATTGTTTATCTGGAGACACTCGGATACAGCTTGATGCAGTGGGCATTTCAAAGTCCTGTATTAACTCAATCCTTCTCCGAATATCTGCCATTTGAAACATGGTTTAGGCCAAATTCTAATATAGATACATGTACATGCATTTCCCAGTGACCCAACAGTTAGACCAGTTACTGACCATACAAACTTAGATTGTTATAAAGTTGCTACTTTTTAACTGCAGTTTGAAAACTGAATGGTAAGACATCTTAGACCTTACAGTAGCTGCTGATTTTATTGTTGATATCTAATTGAGATATTGATTAAATACATTTACATCATTAAACTGAAGTTTGTTTGAATCATATTCATGGTTTTGTCATGCCAAATCAAACATGTTCAATTTTGTTAATTCATGAAAGAAAGGCATTAATTAACCTACATGTATATTTCCAACCATGGTCAACGATATTTACTTTGGTCAAAAAATACTTTTAAATACGGTACATTCATATAAAAAGTGTTATATTATATAAGTAGCAGTATTAACCAGTTCGATTTCCAGTTCCCTTCCTAGCCTTATTTATCTCACGTCACAAAGCAACTGACACAAATTATTCCAAACAGTAACACCTGCATAAAAAGCTAAATCCTTTCCCGAGCCAAGTGGCTCATAAGGACGGTGCTTATCTCCGGTTTCCGTAGTGTCAAGCGGATGAGAGTCTGTGACTCCCCCTGGACAGGACACTAATCAACCTTAGGTTAACCCCCAGCAAAAGCTGATACTCATTTGAACAGCTGAGTCGACTGGAGCAAGTCGAGGAAAGTGCCTTGCAGCTCAAGGACACTACACAGTAGTCAGGCCGGGGTTCGAACTCACGACCTTCAGGTTACGAGTCAGACACACTAACCACTCGATCACTGCGCCGCCGACAATACCTGCATAACATCAACTTAAAATCTTACTTGTATTGTAACCCTCAGGTATAAAAGCAGACGACTTACCGATGTCACTTTTTTGAAGCGCTCTTCTCTTCCTCTCCGACAGCCACTAACAAATTCAAACAATCTCGTAATTTACAAGTCAAGAAACCTCAATTATTTGCAAACAGACGTGAACCTACCTCTGGCAGGGATTTGCCGGCTGAGAGATTGTAGATTTTAACATTATTAGGCTGGGAAACCTGCATTTTTCTCTTCCCACGTGCAAAATTGTTTAGATGATCGCCATTTTGAAAACTTTACTCGTACCAGTCTTCCTACTATTGTGTAGCAATCACAGGGAACCCACGTTCTGGATCACAGGCA
Organism: Parazoanthus swiftii; assembly: GCA_025403585.1. Lineage (NCBI taxonomy): Eukaryota > Metazoa > Cnidaria > Anthozoa > Zoantharia > Parazoanthidae > Parazoanthus > Parazoanthus swiftii. Next base: position 1,416 of record JAOBYE010354872.1, read on the forward strand.
TCCCAAGTTTACAGTTTATGTTTTGGGGTTGCATATAGGAAATACACTCGATGAAGAATTAAATAAAGGTGACTTACCTCTTATAAGTTTATGGTGTTCTTACAACTCAGTATTAGTGTCAGTAGTTTCGGGCCGTTCGGAGCCATTTTATATCGTCGATGGAGCCCGTAACCGACCGGTCATGGTATAGTGCATTTTTTGATAAAATATTTATTTTCTTGTAGCTGTGTGCCACAAGACAGTGATGTAAAACTTTGGTGGCTACCATCAAGTTATGTTGAAAAACTTGTATTCCCCAGAAAAAACTGGGCTCAGAATTTTGTCGTTTCCCTAAGTAGAAAATGCCCCTTCCCCAACCGATATATGCCTGGTTCTTATTTTTTTCTTATCAAATTTGTTCATGATTTAGGAAAGTAGAGCAGTAAGTGGCAGGAGGAATTGTAGAGGCTGGTCTACTGACTCATTCCTTTCATTCCGTACGACGGCCACAGTACTTAGTGCACCGTGTCTGGTACAATTCTGTGAAGCTCCACACAGGAAATAAACTCATGATCAGATTATAGATATGAAACTGTGTGCATTAAAACAACGACGTATATATTTATCGGTCAACTGACTCATTTCAAGTTTACATTTTATTATTTTTCATCTTCAATAATGTAGCGAATACAAACTTTTGCTATTCTTATTCAAGGATCATTAATATTCTGATTCTTACATAAAACCCAGTACACATAAAAATCGTGAATCAAGAAAGTAAGCTGTAAAAAGGTTGCTGCTACAAAGTGATGGTTTTTAATGAAATGCATTTTTTTTTAAATGTCAACAAACAGAAATATTCTAAAGATTTTAACTCAACGGTCGCACTGGCTTCTGTCTTCCCGCGCGCTTTTACATTTGACAAAAACAAACAATCGCTTTTATTTTTCTCAGAGTCTTGATCAATTGTGATTGCTTAATGAGGTGTACAAAAGAACAGAACTTTTACACATTTCAAGTGTAGCTACTGGTTTTCGATCATAGTTACACATGCAAATTACAAGAGTAAAAGTTTTATTTTAAAAACTTGCTCCACATGTTGATAGTTGAAAAGGACGTTACTAAAACCGAGAACGAAGATGGTCACTGGAGTGCGAAAATTTGCAAGTTTTTCGGATGCGGGGGAATTTGAAGAGTTAAGAACGTCAAGCTCACTGCGGATATTGTAAATGTTGACCGTCCCCCGACTCATACTGATTGTTCACCGTTTTACGTTCCCGGTTCTCCGTTAACGTTTCCAGTTTTGTAGCGTCCTAGTTGATTGCTGCTCAAATGTTTCACCTTTTTACAGACGAAATGGTTTGCCTTTTCTTTCTCATTGTCTGGTGTTACGTATTTTTAATGAAAGCAGGAATAAGGGTTTCGCATGAGCATAACATCTCATTGTTTATGATCAAGTGGTTCAAGTTAATCCGTAGAGACACGAACAGAAAAGATGTGGTCAAGGCAGATTTGTTACATTTTGTCTTATTACCATTTCATCCAGAGGACGATAGGTTGATACCGCCAGCGATCGATAAATCATTCTTGATGAATTTTGCGATATCCTACCTTTTCCCAAAATTAATGAGTCAGCAGTAATATAGTAAAATCAACAACCAACCGGTGTCTCGACGAAGGGCATAACGAGATTAACAATGCAAATGTGCAGGCGCATCTATTTCTTTTTTTGTCGTTTGGTTTGCGTATGCACATATCATTTTGGTGTGCGCAGATACATATCGTTTTGTCCTGCACAGGCGCATATCATGTTAGTGTACGCAGGCGTGTATCACGTTGGTGAGCGCAGGCGCGTATCATGTTGGTGTACGCAGGCGCTTATCATGTTGTTGAGCGCAAGCGCGTATCTCTTGGTGAGCGTAGTTGCATATCATGTTGGTGTTCGCAGATGCGTATCATGATGGCGAGCGCCGGCGCGTATCATCTTGATGAACGCAGGTGCTTATAATGTTGGTGTGCGCAGGCGCGCATCATGTTGGTGTGCGCAGGCGCGTATCATGATGGCGAGCGCCGGCGCGTATTATATTGATGTGCGCAAGCGCGCATCATGTTGGTATGCTCAGGAGCGTATCATGTGGGTGAGCGCAGGCGCATATCATGTTGGCGTTCGCAGGCGCGTATCATATTGGTGAGCGCAGGCGCGTACCACGTTGGTGTACGCAGACGTATATCAAATCAATGTGTGCAGCGCAGCCGCACATCATTTTGGTCTGCGCACGCGCAGACGCGCATCATTTTAATCTGCACAGGCGTACACCCTTTTGATCTGCGCAGGCGCATATTATTTTGAAAATCATTTTGACGCTTGTGACCTTACAGAGAATCAGGAAAAAAATTGAAAACTTTGAGGGTATCAGTAGCTACAAACAACAAAACCTGTATCGCTAAATCTTTTTTCAAGATTTTTCAAACGTTACTCTCCTCCGTAAGATCTTGCAGTATTTCACAAACAATATTTAGTTTATTTAGTTTCTTTAAAGAACGCTAGGAACATTAGACGGTAAACATCTATTGTCAATTAAATCAACTGAAATTAAAACCAATTAGCTACGTTCCTGTGGTAACGATAAAGTTAAACTCTGATTTAAAGGTATTCTATCGAACAAAGTCATCTCTCAAATCTCCAAAAATTGAAGACATGCAGTGAGGAACATAGGTTGAAACACAGAAATCTTTGTATAAAATGTTTAAACAGTTATCTCAGATCAGTTACAGCAAAAGACATGAAGACATGTCCATAATATTCGTCGGTTTAACACTTGTTGGTCAAATACCGACAAGTTTTCCTCGCACGCCTGTTCTTTCCTTGGCTTCAACGGCTTCTGCGGTTAAAGGACGAACAATTAACTTCAAAGAATAACTGAAGTTTTCAGTATCCGATTATTGAAAACCTACAGCTGTTAAATCTAAAAATGTTTTTACAATGACAATTTCTCAAACTTAACAAACACCTAATCTAGCTGCATCTACAACGTGTATTCGTAAAGACATAAGATTGTCGGTTTAGATCTTTTCGTAAAGCCATGTACAAAATTTTAGAATTTCTAACTAACCTTTTTGATCTAGGCGAGAGATATGGATCTTCGACTTTCAATAAACTCGAAGCTTTGGCGTTGACAACGTAACGTTGTCTTTTCGGTTTCATCCACCTTAACGTTTTGAATCTCTTAAGTGGTGTGCATACAGATTATAAGATTGCTTTTCTTTTGGTTCCATACACATGCACTCATTAGTTTCTCAGATTTGTTTTCCACCAATCACATCTTACTTATCACGCATGCTTGAAGATGAAGGCACCGTTTAATTAAGCTACAGTTGTATAATGCTGACCAAAACAACGGCAAACAAAATCACTAATTACCTTTTAGAAAACATCTTTCCATTGAATTTGCCAAATATTTGGATACAGACTACATTTCATAAATATTTCTGTGGTTTTTTTTATCTGAGACGTTTGCCGTTGAAAATCAGTATGCGATTTTGGTTTGTTTTCACAAAAAATTATCACAGTCTTGTCGATCTTCTTATCCAACTTTAAAATATTCAGTGCAATGAAACTAACTGTTGCATGTAACGTGCTAAAAACAAATTTTACTCTTATTTCTTGCTTTTTAAATTTGTCAGATGAAATTTTGTTTTAAGAAAGAACCTTTTGCATAAAGCTTGTTTGCAGTGCAGTATATTATTGGTAGGGCTATAGCAAGGCCCAAACTATAGCCCTTTTCCGAATTACGCTCCACTGCTCACAACAAAACCTTCAAGTCGAGGTTAGGTGCTAACTTTTTATACATTTGTTGTATTTTTTAGCACTTAGCTTCGATTCGATGCTTTTGTTTGCCGGCAGTGGAGCGTAATTTGGAAACGGGCAATTGACCTTGACTATGGTTACCTCGGTAACTCGTGAGGGAAGGTCACGACACAAATCCATTGGCGCGAGCTTCCAGTAGCAACCTTAAACAAGAGAGCACGCGCAAGAGCTTTTTTTGAGGTCAACAATCGTACTAACCGTTGACAGAAACTGTCTAATTTTCATCAACAGAAACTCATGCAGGGCCAATCAGTCTTGTAAGCTAAGCGAGGTCAAAAGCAATGAGGCCGTATACTTTTGTCCTTGATTTTCGCCCGAAACGACGGACCGTTCTTACTCTATTTTGAAGCAATTGGCCGGGTGCGACGTTTGTTGTTAAACACTATATAGTCAATGTTTATATCTTTCTCCTAATCGTCATCAAAAAGATGAAATTCTTCTGCGTCCTCTTTTCCATTTGAATCACTTGCTTCAGAAGGGCTTCCCTACAATGATGCGTCTTCTAATACTGCGGCAGGTCTTTTATACAAACTTGAAAACAGCTAAGCATGTTGAACAAGTATCTGTAATTGTTCTGTTATATATAATTCGTTCGACTCCGATGTGTGCGGCGCATATTTATTGCTGTTCTTGTGAGAAAGTAGCTATATATAGGGAGCGGTATATTTAGAGGGAGGTATTTAGTTGAATTGAGGCTAGGCGTGCCTGTGTATTGGAGGAAATACGATAAGCACTTTTTATATTTATCCTGCGAAGCTGTCGAGGTCACTCAACGAACGAGAAAAATAGGGGCGAGAGAGGGAAAATCGTCTCGGTCTGCCCGCGCGCTGCGCTCGATCTGTGGGGGTGTTGTTTCTCCCTTATGTTTAACGCCGAGCTGCGAAGGCTATTTATAATAGATGTAATGTACTGAACTGGGCACCAGGCCCCAGCTGGATAAGTCTCACATACGGGCTATACTGGTTGTGCTGTTGGGAACCATTATGGCGGACTTCAAGACAACTGTTCCGGAATTCAAAAAATAATAGGATTTCGGATTTCAAAGCTGTTGTCAAGTTGCAGCCAAAGTTGACACGTGTTGTCAAAATCGACCTCCTGTGAGACACTGAAATAAACCATTTTGCAAGAAGAAAAGAAATGAGCAATGAAAGCCATAGAGCAACTTTTGACAACAAGGGTTTTTTTTCAAGTTGTTCATCAAACAGGAAATCCAAATTACTGAATACAGGAGTCAAGAACGTACCCAAGTTGAATTTGACTTTCGCGGCATCAAAATTTTGGCGGGAAAAGTGCACCCACATCGGTTCTAACACTAAAGTACTTGCAAATAGATAACAAAATCATAATAAAGGGATGGAATTTGAACTCAAGGTTTTTTTCTAATGTTAATTACTGATGAAAGCTTACGTTTTAAGCAAATTTAACCATTACTCATTTGGAAAACATGCATTTACACAATAATGATGGCAATGGGATTAGATCAGTGGTTAATTGTTTTTTCTACAAATGAATACAAATTCACCAATTTGTCTTACAGTACATCTCAGTGTTTTATTTTTTGTTTGTAGAAGAAAAATCACTAAGGCAGTCGTAAAACTTCAGTTACATCTGGATTGATTTATCTGTCCACTACGATACCATTAAGCTTTATAAATTGTCTAAATGCGGAACCCGGGTTAAAAAGCATACATAAAACGAACTAAAATTTACACCATGTTTTTTTAGATTTAGAAGGGTTAATTACAAATCAAACAGAAGTATATCTTGTCGAATATATTCAAGTGTTTACAGATAAATATAAACTGAATTCATAATCGAGAGGTTTTTCCGTAAATTACAGTTCCTAAAAACAAGAAATTGGGTTTCAATGTGGATATGTAATTGCTGTACACAAATTATGTTCAGTATTACCATCTGTACAAATTACAATATACAAAAAAACTATACAGCTTTTAGCCAGCATCAAATTTTGTCTACAAATCCAGTTAGTAACGTTCTAGCATAGTTATAGTTCTCTATCGCTTTTCATATTGACATTCTACGCCACTTGAACACAGTGGCAAATTTTCATTCACATCCAATTAACACTCTGTATGTTGGATCGAACGTATAAATCATCTTCTTGCGGTTGAGCAACACTTCTTGTATAGAGCTTTATGTCCTGGTTTGATACAGTAGCGAACGATTCGTTTCACCAATTTCCTATCGGCAAGATTCATCAGGCGGCGTCCCTGAAATTTCTGCTTGAGCCTGTGTTGCATGTTGGTAACACGGCTTGCGAAGTGTCGATTAATATCACAATTGTACCCGCGCTGCCCTGCTCGGAAACCTTGCTTACAGCACTTCCTTTGGCGGTAGTTATACGGGTACATGCGTAAGGCATATTTCGTTGGTTTGACTGTTGTATCCTTGAAACCAATCTTCACAAGATTATCATTGGTCGTCGGTTTTGTGTTGACATCCGAAGCCGAAGGCTTTGAAGTAGTATTTGTTGCCCCAACTGCGTATTTCTTTACGATCAATTTTTTCGATCCTGAAAAGGTACCAAAGAGAGTGTAAAAATTGTGGCAGTGTAGTTTCAGCTCAGCCTATCGATGTTTAAAGAAGGTGAAGGTAAAGCACTGTCTGTAGCTACTCAGAGCTTCGACAAATGGAAAACCAGAGTACCGCGTGTATTAGACTCTTTAAAAAAAACCAGTATGAATGACTACAAATGCTATTAAACTTGATGATATGGGTATAGTCGCGTAAGTTATGGTAAGTTATAAAGATTAAAGTATATTGTTTGTATTAATTTTCCTCAATTCTTACCAAATCAGAATCTTTTTGGGCAATTCTATCAGGTTTTAAAACGACAAAACAATTCTAGCAGAAATGGCAGTCGGCCATCGGAGGCGATCCTCATCGGTACCCACAACATTCACAATCGATATCCGATTTCTTGCCATCTTCTAATCAAGCTCTTGAATCATGAGTTTGACTAGCCTCTGAGAAAATAACTATAAATGAAAGAGGTTGAAAGTCAGACACCTACCTTTTCTATATCGGCTCTCTGACTGTGAGAGCAATACAGATAAGAGAAACACAAGGACGAGAAAGCTCCTCATTTTAATTTAAATTTGTGGTGACACTAATACCCAAGACAGCCAGTTAATGAGTTATGTCTCAGTTCAGTCTGAGCCTACCCGCTAATCCTTTGGGGTTTTGATTAAGGTAATCCACTCTTTGTAAATAAAGGAGGGCAAATCTTCGAGTACTGTGTCCGAGGGTGAATGAATTACATCTAACTGTTGCGTAGAATGAATACAATAGCAATACTGATTTGCGTGCACTCAGCGTGCGTAATTAGAGCTTGTGTAAATAAACATAATGCTTACTTAGCAATTCTTATTTTCTCTTTTCAGTGATACAAATCTATTCCATTATGTTATTTCAATGAACGGTTTTTCTATATAAGAAAGATCCAGGAAAGTTGTGAAGGATATGATACAATCCTTCAGTTCCATAAGTAATCATTCATAGTATGGATAACAGTTTACAAGATAATTTTAGAACGATTTTTTTAAACTGAGATCTATACTTTTCTGTTCTTTTATATAGATTTATTGGATCATCATTGATGTCTTCAAAGTGCCCACACACTCACAGTTGTAGAAGCCTATTTAAACGCTTTCATTCTGCTTTTTCATAAAATATGCATTATCCACTATAACTTAAGATTTCTCTGTTATGAAACAGCTGTAATTATCATGTGTTTTGGATTAAAAACAAGTACAAGCCACAGATCCGAGGTTAAAGCTGGTGGGTTTATTTTGACAACCACGTGACAACGGAACTGCTTTGATTCCCGTGTGCGATTCCGCTTTCGGACGTACGTCACGGTCTGTCAAAAAAAAACATCCAGCCGCCTTCTCGCAAATATTATAAAAAGAGTCGTTATGCTGTAGGGTCTCTTGTAACTAGCTGTGACATAAACAGACAGGGAAAATGACGATAATGTAAAAATCTTTCCCCCGTTTCCTGTATTTACATAATTGAGTTTTTGTTGTATTGAAATGCACGCAGGTAGACTTCGACCTACGAAGGGCAAATTTGTATTGTACAGAGGACAACAAACTGGTTCTCAGAATAAATACTAAAATTAAAACTGAGCATCGGTTAAAGACGAAGATTAACTCTATGTAGACCAAGAAAAACACAGTTTCACCTTCTCCAATTATTGCCAACTAAGATTTTGATTTATTTCTATCCCTAAAAAGCACCATGCACTGACTTATGGGGATAGTAAAAATCTAGCAAGAGCAACCAAGCAGTCTTGAGCAGTTACACTCTGTGCTGGCCTACTCAGCGCGAGCAGAAGTCTTTGTTAACACAGTATGGCCATGAACACGGAGTCTCGTTCTTCGCGACGATGCCCGCGTATAGTAAAACTGGCCATGATCTGTGCGAATTTCACAATAATTCGTAACAAACTCTTATTATAGTTACATTATATTCCAGTTGCCATTGGGAGTAGCACAAATACAAACCTTTGAGAAAAGAGACTGAACCAAACGCGCCCATGTAAGGGTATGAAAATTTCTCAACCTACCGTTTGTGGACCGGCTCTCGGATGTTGAGAACAAAACAGACCACAGAAGCAGAAGAACCACAATACTCTTCATTATTTCGAATTATGGTGTTTGGTGGCCAGGTATTACAGAATTTCGTTTGACTGTTGTGTATTCGCGACTGGTCGAATAAAACGATCGTGTACTGATTATGCCTTTCACCTTTAGACTGCGAGCAGTCTCCTTCTGTCTATTTCACCTTCAGCTAGCCGTGTGGGTATAAATTTAAGCACCCTATTACTACGTATGTATATAATTACATATATTTGCTTGACAAAAAGCAGCACACAGTGCGTAACTTGAGATTGGGTAAAAAGACAAAAGCTGTCAGAGTACATTAACTAATTTAATCCCAAGAGGAGTGGGGAGCTTTGCATGTCTTGTGATCTTAATCCCTTTTGCAGAATGCCTGCTAGAAAGTGGTCAGACTTAATCTTTATTTCTATCTATTCAAATGATTAAAATACAGTTTCCGTATAAGCACCAGACGTACAACGAAATCAGTTGAAAAGCAATGCAAGTGACAATATGAACGAACCGACCATCGGCTCCCGTTTAATATTCAGTTGCCCGCTTTTGTACTGTGTGATAAGCCTAGAAAGCTTGTGGGGGACAATTCACCCCCCCCCCCTCTTCCCTCTCCCGGGCTCCGTTTTATAGACCTCAAAGCTGTGCCGTCTGACCAATCGCTAAAATGTGTTGCACAACTGTTCTTTGAACGTTAACACATCTTTTTACACTATTAAATGACGTCATCACTGATTGACGCCACCACGGTAACTTTCAATAAGTTGCGTGACTTTTGCTAACTTTTTGAAATTCATCGACAATCAGTTTTTTGTTAAAAATCATTGTAAACTTGCGATTTGATTTTTTATTTATTTTACAGTTTTTCCAACAATATATCTCAACTGGAACTTATCAAACTTTTATTTAATATCAGTACGTTTTTTCAACTGAAAAGAAAAGTTTCCGCCAGTTCCCAGATTTTAGGCAGCTCTGTTTGCACTAAGTCTAAGATGCTATAATAGCTGAAAAATTTTTTCATACGGCGGTTGATCTGATTTGAATTACGTTTACTTATGGTTCTGATTTAGCTAAGAAATTACCCGAACGTGGTTTTCACATCTGGAAAACCAACTGAACTTTTAGTCTACCGAGTGTCTTGTTAACTTTTTCATCATGCAACCAAAACAAATTTAGAAGTTTCTGATTGCTCAACAGCATTATTAACTATCGAGCCCTTTTACACACAAGGGAGAGACAAAAAATCTAGGCAAAGAAATCAGTAGACAAGACACCCATCGAAGATATACAGTACCGTGGACCAAGATAAGAAAAGTAGATACGGTAATGGTACCCTGCGAGCAGAGGCCTTTCATATCCCCTCGTTTCTTCGTGGCCTCTGCTCGTAGGGTACGGTAATGGTAGAAGATAATTCGCTGTAAGCTTTTGATTTCAAAAAACGGTGGGTATAAAGATGTGGAACGCTTATAGGATCAACCAAGCCTTTGAGTCAAATTCTTCCGGCTTCGAACAAACCGCCGACAAAGCTAACTGAAAACAAACCTATACAAAAATCAGCCGCCTGCTTTACACGTGGAAAATCAGTTCCTTATGAAGAACAGACCAGTCTCAGTGCCGACTGCCTACACGCGTTTTTTTATAAGAACAAACTTTTTAAAAGCACTTTGGCTGAGATTTGCCCAGAACTTAAGAAAAAGCTATACACAGCTCAGGTTGATCGAAGTTTAATAAAATGAAAATCTACATATAAAGCTGGAAATTAAAATTTACGAATACGTTTTTTTATCAAGATAACCAGAACTAGAGTTTTCTACCTGTAACCTTGGCAAGACACAGAAGTAAATCAAGAGCTCGAACAAACAATAAGAGACGTGTGTTTATAACATTACTGTATTGTTTTCTTGATCTACTTCTAGCCCAGTGTGTGTGTGTGGAATAATCAGGAAGTAGCACTGAATAAAAACACTTTAGATAAGATAAGATCACGAATTTATTTATCGAAGGTGACACATGACAGCAAATTACAAACAACTGAGGGCCGAGTGGCCCTCAAGTTTAAGAAGAATTTCGAGGCTAAAGTCGCCAAATTTTTTTTAAAAATAGTTCAGCCTCCTCTAAACTTTATACTGGTTCTTGTTTTAAAAAAGTGAGTGTTTTGATAAAAATATCAAAACTCCCTACCCCTTCCCTCCAAACCAAGCCAAGTGGACCACCTTTGTTTCATAAAAGTCTTGATCATGACCTTGGCTTAATCTACGCTCACACACCACATCCGGATCCGACGGCTACTTGAACGAAATTTAAACGATTCAGTAAGGACTTGTCATGATTCCAAAACACGTGTTGCGTAGAAGTCTACATGCTCAAAGTAAGAACCGGAAAAAGGAAATGGAGTACATTTTAATGACTAGAGACTAACCAGAATTGCTTGACTGTGTAATTTCATGTTCCAGGGCCGTAGCAAGGCCTCGGAAAACTTGGCGGGGGGGATGAGCACCGCTGAGAGCCGAAGGTGCGAGCCTTCTGGGCGACTCCGGGGGCTCCGGGGGCATGATCCCCCGGGAAATTTTGAAAACTAGCTTGTCTAAAAACGTATATCCTGGGTTTTTCAATACCATTTGAAATAAAATCAGAGTGTCTAGAACTAGTAAAAATTTCCAATTTTTCTCAGACTTGCGGCAGTTTGCTGAGCTTTACACATTTGAAATTTTTGCAGGGAAAAAACTGGGGGGAAGGACACGCCCTCCCCCCCCCCCAGCCCCTACCTATACCCTTTGCTACGGCCTTGTGTTCACACCTAATCTCGATTAAACAGATCAAGGACTGCGAGATCCTGCAAGACCATGGAGTGTGGCGAGGAATTAGGAATCAGTGTGAGAACTTTTAGGTTTTGTAAGTTTAGGCTGATTTTCATATAGTCATCTCGGGTCGTTTCGGGTCGTTCCAAGTCTTTCCGAAAGACCGAGGCAACTGAAACGACCCGATACGACCGGCGATTTCCATATGGTCGTTCACGGTCGCTTGCGGGTCGTCTGGAACGCGGTTGTAAAAACAGGTCCGGGATATGGGGCCGACAACAATATATCTTAGTGGGAAACTCATACAAAGGGTGAATGCAGCAGAGGTCATGGCCGCTTTGCAGGCATTTTTACTTTTGCTTGTCATTCTCCGTCGCAGAAGGAGACAAGGAAAAAAAGCCAGGAGAAATCATAGGTTTTGGGTACGTGAAATATTCCAGAGAAGAGAGCTGTTCGTTTGGTATCACATACTTGCGAGAGAACTCGGACTCTCCGATCGAGAGTACTACTTCAGGTGAGCATTTCTCTACGAAAGCCATTTCGGACTTAAATTCCGCAATCAGTTTTGACTAGAATTATTTGTTCCAGAACTGTACACTAGGAACTGAAATGCGGCATTGTGGGCCTGTTTTGGGTCGTATAGGGTAATTTTGGGTTGTCTCCGATAGTCTTTTCTGCCATTTCTGGTCGTCTATGGGTCGTTTTGGGTCGTCCGGATAGAACTCAGTTCCATCGAAGACGATCCAGAGACGACCGAGAGACGTCTCGGTATAATCTTCTTGGTCCCAGGGTCATCTTACCCTTCTGAAACGACCCAAATACGACCTGAGACGACAATATGGAAACCAGCCTTGTGCCACATAAGGAGAAGTCATGAAGAGAAGAACAGAAAACCAAGTGCTAGTAGTGCTCCCGATCTACTCGATGTGTATACAAACAGCAACCGGAGAAGGAAAGGAACCAAACACTTTATTTGTTGGCAAAATATTTAACTGGGCCATCAGTTTTCTACATGTGGCTAAAAACTGAACAATGATTTCTGTCTATGATATTGTTGACCATGATTTGAACTGAACTCAATCGAATCGCAGTCGTTTGATTGAATTCGAATGAGTTCGGTAATCCAGCATAGTTAAGGATTCGATCACCGAGTCTGGGTTCGACTACCGAGCAGGCAATCGAAGGTAATTTCTAATAAGAATAACTTTATAAGAACAACGAGGCTCAGATTGGCTAAAATTTAAGAACAATTTAAGAACAAGCTGAGGCTCGAGCTCGATTGCCGGCCAGATAAAAAACGATTCGCAATTTTTCCCTTTTAATCCTTGTATACACGCGTACAGTGTACTGCACCTTCAGAAGAGAAATAGGCAAGCTTTTGCAGTACAAGAATGATCAACACATAATAACAACAAACTTTATTCTGAAAACATTGTCACTATTAAACAGTGTCCAGAGCAAGGTCTAACTGGTTGTTATTGAAAAACATGTAGTTTGATTGTATCCTCTGTCAACAGACTGTACATCAGAATGTCAAAATCTATCTGACAATTACTCGCTATACTTTTGCCGAATGAGTGCAAGTTAACTACGGTTTGTTTTATTCTTTTATTCTTAAACATTAATGGGGGGGGGAGCTATTAGGACCCCCACCCCAAGGTTTTTCCGACTCTAAAAGAAACTTGCAGTTTCTTAGGTGACGTCATCACTCATAACTTGGAATTGCAAATAAAAGTTTGAATAAAAGAAACGTTATTTTCTTATCAAATTGTCCCATTTTCTTTTTTCTTTTTTTCTTGAACATTTTCCTATTTGAGGCTATAAATAATAGATCTAATAATTTCAAGAAAATTTTCTGCAACGTATTTTGCTGAAAAGCCGGTAACTGAAGTTTGAAAAAATCCAGGAGGCGCATAGATTGCGAAAGTGTTGTGAAACGACTGTTGCCGTAGCAACAGTTGCTTTATTCAAACTCGACTGTCCTAATAACCTCTCCTATGCCAATAAACAGCCCCCTCCCATGCCAATAAACATATCCTTCCCATGCCTATAAACAACCCCCTCCCCATCCATAAACAGTCCCCTCCCCATCCATAAACAGCCCCCTCCCCATCCCCATAAACAGCCCCCTCTCCATC
>JAOBYE010354983.1:0-14835 GCA_025403585.1 Parazoanthus swiftii
GGTTAGTATCCCCCCCTCTCCCCCCCCCTCCCCCGCCCCCGCTCTTCTCTCCATGATGTTCATGATAGTTATACGATAAAGGCTACAATACGCTTTTTAAAACTGTAGCAAAATATTTATTTCAGTGTAGGGCTTTGTTGCATCATACCGTTTTATGTCCGCATAAGGATCGAATGCATCGCAGTTTTGATTCCGCAGTCTCGAGAAAGATTCCTAACGCTGATACGTCATAGATTCCTGAAGTAAAGCTCGTGTGCTCATTCGTTCACAACAAATAATACACTGATCGGCGCAATTCAGAAATTTAATTAACAGACCCGTTCTACGTCGTTTGTCTGGTGTAATCTAGTGGTTGGGTGAGTGCACACAAATAGCTGAGCACGGCGTAGATTCCAATCATACTGTGGGCCAAAAAAGAGAAAAGACGTAGAATGGATATACTTAATTTTTTTTTTGAATCGTATCGGGCAAGGCATTGGTTGTTGTAAGTCAATGACCTGTCGTGCATTTCTTCAGGAATTTATAGCAGAAAAGCTATGGCGTATCAGTGTCACAGGAATCTTTCTCGCAGTCTCTGTACCAATATACTAATACCAAATGGATCGGCATATTTAGAAAACTAACGAAGGTATTTTTAACACAGTAATTGTATTAGTTGCCCCGACAGCACGCGCATATCCAGTTAACTTTATAAGCCAATTTAATGACTTCATCACGTCTGCTCAAAAGAATGTTTTAAAAGTATGGAGTCTTATCACGACGTGAATCATTTATCTTACAAAACAATTATTACATACTATTTTAATCTGTTTTCCAATTTCAGTGCAGAGCAATTTTTTAGTTGTATATTTTACCAAATGCCATGCAAGTCGCGTCAGAGAACTTGGGTTTTTCACCGCGTAGGCCTGGGGCTAAGAGCCTCAGCTGCCAGCGGGACATTACGTGATGCGATAAAAACACAACATTGGCCTGTTTTGGAGCTTAGGTCGGAAATAGCACGCCGTGAGTCGAAAGCACATGTGCTCGTGCTCTGCTTCACATTCAGAAAGCAGTTAGAAGGGCAATCTGCTAAAAATACGATCTACTCTTTAGAAGATTTTTCACAAGTACCGTAACCAACATGATGCGCAATCTTGGTTCAGTAGCGGCAGCCCTCCTCGTTATCCTCTTGTGTTTCATGCTCTGGAAAGAGACTGATCTGTTCCGCGGCCGCCAGACACAGTCAAGGTTTTTTTGGAGCAAGTCGGATAACGCGCGGCAGCAGAGAAAAGCAAGTAAGTGTGCACTACACCAATATCTTATGAAAGATCTCAGAAACAGAACCGATTCAGCTGAAGAAATTCCCCTTCAGCTTCGTTGTGGCAGAGGAATTTGTATACAATTTGACGTGGTATAATGAACCTCTTGAGACATGGTAATTTTTTCAGTTCTATTTTTCTAAAGAATCATGTTTCATGTCGGTTGATAAGAATGAGGTTGGGGTTGTGACATGGGACTTCCGGTTGCAACTTGCTGATATGACAGAAGCGCTTTTTGTAAAGGAAATTTACATACCTGCTGGGTTTTGTTATGTCAAACATCCTGTGAAAGCAATTTTTGTCGATCACACAGAGACCAGTTGTTCGATAATACCACTTTGGCAATCAAAGTCGAACGCATGAAAGAAAAACAGCCTGTTATTGCGGTTTATCTTTTATCCAAAAATATACTGACATTCGCTAATGAAAAATGAAAAACATTTCACCGTTGCTATCTTCAACACACCGAGCATTTTTTTCTCATGTTACTTTTTACATATGGTTTTTCTCAATTTAATTTTAATCGAGCATAATACCTAAAACCTGTAATATTATGATCTTCCATACTTCCTTTAAAAAATAGCCAATAAAGATATAAAGTATGAAACACGAAAAATCACGACGGTTTGAGACAATAACGAAAACGTGAGAACATTAACATCCGAAAGGCTGAAATCATTCATCTCAATTGATGATATTGCATTTCCAGCTTGGAGACTACATATGTGTTTAAACAAAAGCATAATCATTTGACGAAAAATTCTGTTCATGCTATCTAATATAAGCCAATATAATCAGATCATTACTGATCAACGTCGAACGAAGATGGAATATCACCAGAAATGTAACAAAGCCTTTCTTGTTTTATTTAAAGCTATAAAGAGCGTTGGCTTAAAGCAAAAGTTGGACATAGAGCAAGGCACGTTCAAATGTTTGAGTTTCTTTATTTTTTTATCTTTAGGAAGAAGAAAAACAATGTCAATTCCTTTCATGCTCGAAGCACTAAAAAAGATCGACTTAATCCAGGTCTGCAGTGTTGTACTTCCGCCCGAACATTTTCTTATCCGCTATGCTATAGACATCACTTTTCCAAACAACTTATGTAGAGTTGATTACACTTATGTTTTTCTTCTTTCATCACGCATGAAATAACAACTCGCCAGAATGGAGCTAACACAGTTGTAACATTGTCAGTTGCTTTGAATAAACTAAATAAATAAAAAGCCAAGTTATTATGTTTGGCACACTTAACTGGTCAGCTCACGTTGGTGTCCGATTCTTTATTTCTACGAGTCTAGTTGTGGCAAGCGGCAATATAACTTTTATCTTTCTATACCAAAGTTTGGGCAAACTTTGCTTCGGTTTGTAGTCAACAAAGGCAAACACGCGACTTGATTGGGGGAGGGGGGTTGCAGTTTTGTTTTGCACGATATTTTTTCAAGTACGAGGTTTTGCATGCATTTTTTTGGCAATCATTATAGGTCCTTGCAAGAATTTTTTTCGTGCATAAATTTAACCGTATCTGGGCTGGGGGGGGGGCACTTTGTGCCCCACAGGCCACAGCTGGTTTTTCCTCTTTTTCTCTGCAATGAAAAAAAAGAAAGAAAGAAATTTGGTGATTTTTCTTTAACTTTTATATGGAACATTTTGATATGTATTGTGGTGAGTCAGCTGACAGGCTGTTGCCATGGTAACAAGGTATTTTTCCAATTTTTGGTAGGAAGTGTTATAACTTAGTAAGAGCTATGACTGCAATGCATTGTGGGTGATTTTTTGTTTTTTCTATGTTGCCAGATTTTGCCAGATTGTTTATCAGTTTTATTTTAGAATTTAACATTTAATGTGAAAAACATTTTTAACAAGTTTTCTCTGGTATATTTAAAACTAGTTTGCACTGTAAGTGCTTTTTCAAGTTACGAAACAAAAACTTTAAGTAGTCACAGAAACAACAAGATTTGTGCCAGCAGAAGTTGACTTTATACTTTGTTACCGAAGGATTAAATTTGTATCAAAAACTCTATTTGATTCAATATTGGGTTATTACACAAATAAAGTGATAATATTTGACTCACTAAATGTTGTTAACTTGAATTTCTTGGAAAAATCAGAAAATACGACAAAACGACAAATGTTATGACGTCACGATGACGTCACCATTACGACACCACTTCCAAAAATTGTACATCTTCAATGAAACACTGTTTTTCTGTAATATCATTTCATTTGATCCAATATTTTACAAAGTGTCCCCCCCCGAAAGGCCTAAAAAGCCCAGCCCGTTCAGGGTTAAGCTTGCAAGATTTTTTTTTGAAATTGCCATCCCCTCCCCCAACTTCTAATGGTCCACCCCTAAGAACGTTAAGTACGAATAACAAGATTTTGGTTGAAATTGCTTTTCGTGCTCTGGAAAGTGTGAGGTTGATACGTTGGCAACAATGTTGTGAGTTTCTGAACCCCATTTAAAAATTTGCAATGCGTTGACGCAGCGGAACATGCGCCATGTTACACGATCGCAATTTTTAAAGCAACAATGTTGCGCGAGGAATCGTCTTCCCGTGCAACATCACCCCTGGGGGTACTCCCTTTGTAAGTTGTCAGGGGAGCTCGTCGGAAAATCTAAATAATTACCCTAAAAAGTACCTGGCCCTCAGAATTTGTTACCCAAAAATATACCTCTCTGACTTATATATTGCGTATAAAATGAAGTGTTTCAGTAATATAAAAGTCAGATGCAATTTATTGTTAGCAGTATCCATCAAATAACAGTTTGCGAGCGTATCGTCATTATTGTAATCAGGATTACCCCTAAAAAATACCAGTTATTCTCAAGACTCGGGTTTTGCCCGAGAAATCCCCTAAAAATTACTAAATTGCCAATTTCAACCCCAAAAAAATACGACGAGCTCCCCCGACATCCAACTATAGGGAGTAACCCCACCGTAACATCACTTTCAGGCCATGCTTTAGCGGTTATTTACTCGCGGTCAACGTTTAGCTCACGACACCATAAACATGTAAACAAGCAATACTTGTACTTGTACTTGTAGACAGACTTTAAGGTCTCTTTTGTCTCGAACAATACCTGCGTTTACGCCTTCTAATGGGACAATCAAAATAAAGTTCAGTTCTTGGATTTTGTTTTGAAAAAGGAGTTAGTCAAGACAATTTACTTCAATTCTGCGTATTAAGTCTTTAACAATCAGATTTGTTGTAGCTAAAGAAATTGCTTAACGTTGCCATAATGGCATTCTTGGCTAACGAAAATGAGCAGCTTTAAAAGTCACCCCAAGTCAACCTGTCCTCGTTCTAAGCCGTGGCAAAACGTAGATGCAAGTCGACCAGGCTAGTCAGTACAAGTTTTAAACTTGCATTTAACTTGCGTTTCGATGACCACCAACTTGCATTTGCTTGCATTGACTTTCATATTTGAGTGCAAGTTAGTGCCAGTTCTTCGTCAGTGGTTAAACACAAGTTTGAAGGTCAAAACTTGTATTGACTTGCGGAGACTTGCATTTACGTTTGGCCAGGGCATTAGAGAAGAAAGATCTGGAAGATATGCATGTCTTGGTCTGGGTAGGGAATGGTTGTGTATAACACAATTTAGTTTTACGGTACTAAAATCCTGAAACCAAAACTCTTGTTTTATGTTCCATTTCAGGCCAAGGCTCAGAAAAGCGAAACTCCAAGTCATCTTTCAGGCCAAGCCGTCTCCAAGGGGACGAGAATAGTCTGCCAGCGGATGTGTGTGATAGCGTTGAGATATTCATCATGTTTATTGGCTATCCACGAAGCGGTCATTCTCTCATTGGTTCTCTGATTGACGCTCACCCACACGCTGTTGTTGCTAACGAATTTGACCTGGTCGGGAGCTGGAAAGCCTGGGATTCGCGGCAGCGAAACAAGTACTACATGTTTTCGCAGCTGTATAAAAACTCTCAGGAACAGATAATGGGTGGATATCGTGCAAATAACGCACGGCATTTCTTTGATTACGCCGTACCCAATCAATGGCAAGGAAAGTTTAAAGACACGGTAAAGGTACTGAACTGAACTACACAATAATCATGATTTAGGTCAGGGGAGAACTAAATCTATGCCGTTGTGTTGTGAGTCGAAGAGGTAGAGTTTCTACAGCTTCACTCGTCCCTCTCCTGAGAGAGGGGGTTAACCCTCAAACGTTTAGCGGACTTTAGACTTTTTTGAGAAACACCAACGTTCTTGAACTTCCCCCCCCCCAAAAAAAAGGTTTTCGAAATGGTTACAGATAATAGCTTGCGATTTGGCATGTGAGTACCTTTTGCCTTGCTAATTACTTTCCAAGACGACAATAACGTTTTAATTAAGATCGTTTTTGCCGCCATCGTGGATATTTCGAAAGTTCAGGTTACTAGTCAACTCCCCAAAATATCTCGGTCGTCCCTGTTTAAGAATTAATCTTCTTCCTCTTTGCCATTTTACAGGT
Organism: Parazoanthus swiftii; assembly: GCA_025403585.1. Lineage (NCBI taxonomy): Eukaryota > Metazoa > Cnidaria > Anthozoa > Zoantharia > Parazoanthidae > Parazoanthus > Parazoanthus swiftii. Next base: position 5,761 of record JAOBYE010354983.1, read on the forward strand.
TATTGGTGACAAGAAGGGGGGTAAGACCACAAGGCAACTAACAAAGCAGAAAAGATTAAAAATTTTGTCGCAGATCCAAAAAGCAATCGGAATTCCCATAAAATATCTCCACGTGATAAGAAATCCGTTTGATAACATCTCCACCATGTTGCTTCGGACACTGAAGATCCGTGCCAAGGTGTCGAGTCAGGATGAGGTAAGGTGGCTCGAAACATTTTTACAGTTTTCAATGCCACTGAACTTTATGAAAGGCTCACTCATTTATAGAGGTAGGTTACGCCTACCTGTTGATAGCTGGTGCTACTATAACCTTAAACTTATAAACTCTTGCTCTCCCACAGAAACCTGTGTTACCATGGCAACTTGACAATTAAGGCCTTGAAGTACCTTATTTAAGCATGAGATTGCGTTCTACACAAAAATTTGTCGATAAACTTCCCGTTTTTATTTCAACAAAATTATTCGTACTTCAAAGAGTTCATTTGAGGACATTTTTGAAAAATTTTGTCAAGAGGTTTTGGCGTCACTCTAATGTTTAAAATAAAGTGGCGCCGAAACGCCTTGCTAGAAATTTTTGAAAACTCCTTAAATGTGCGCTTTGATGTAAAAGCAATTTTAGCGAAATAAAAAAGGGAAGTTCACCGACAGTATAATTTTTGGAAAAATGCAATCCAAGGTTAAAAATAGGGTGTGTTTGAGGCCCTAACAAGTTGCCATGGAAAAAATTCCGGTGGTAATGCAAGGATTGATAAGCTCTAACGTCACAACAGCTAATAAAAACTGGTACGAATACATCATAATGTTTGGGAAAGCCTTTCATAAAGTTCAGTGGCGCAGCAAAATGGAAAACGGGTTGGAGCCACCTTAACATAAAGTGGTATTGATCTCTCCACCAGACCTCGCTTTGATAGTTCAAGGAGGAAAAAAGAGGATCTTGGGGAGGGGTTTGGGAAAGGAGGAAACGAGATCTGGCAAAATAAAAATCTAAACAAGCGCTGAATGGCTTGTTTTCAAATAATTTTAAGCAAAGACACCGTGAAATAATTCATCTTCTTGTGTCGGTAATGCCAACTGTTATTTAGAACACACACCAGACTAATTTCTACCGGTGAACAATAAATCAGTTCTCAAGAGTCAAAGTAAAATTTCATAATTTATCCATATTTCCAAGAATGCATTGTCCTTTTGTGAAAAATGTGACACCCGAGACAGAAAAAGCAAAAACTCATTGAAACAGTATATTTTGTTAATCAAACTTGTTTGTGTCGTTTGCAAATAAGGAAATACATTGCTATTTGTATACTATACTATATCATAGAAACTAAGAAGTGAAAGCAGTACCCTTCAAAATTGTGGTTACCTTGGCAACAAACCAAACCGTATAAACAAATCTTTTACGACAAGTTATTTTTTGTAAAATTGTAGGAAAAGTCAGACGATATCAACCCATTCGACTCAAACGTTCAGAGTTAACGAGAGAAAACCACATGGGGGGTCATTACTGATTGGATAAATCCCTTCACGGGGCCTGAATGCGACTACCATTCAGATATACAGATAGAAAGGAGAAGAGTAAACGAAGAGTAGCATTTGATTGTGTCTTTTTGGAAGAACGTTTCAGATAGATATGAAGAATATTTATATATATACCTACATTTCATCTAACATGCAGTCTCTTTCTTCTGCAGCGTGTGAACAATCCCAAAGCACTCGACTGGGAAATCAAGAAATACTTTGACCTTGCAAGTAGAAATAATGTCCTAAGAAAGCGATTTGCAAAAAAAGTCTTAGACATACACTATATTGATATTATCAGCAAACCTCGGGACTCGTTATTGGGAATTTGCAAGTTTCTCAGGTTATCATGTGATGATCAGTTCCTTAAAGACTGCACGGGGATTATCTTCGACGAACCTTCAACAACAAGAAACTATGTTGTGTGGACAGATAAGCAAATAAAAATAGTTCAAGAACAAATAAACAAGTTTTCTTTCCTGAAGAATTACACATTTACATCATGATGCCAACCAGGCAGGAAGAGACGAACCTCTTGATCTCTGAAGGTGTTGGGAAGATGTAACGATACGCTGGCAGTGTTTTAAAAACACTTTTATACACTTTCCTCATATATTTGTGAGCTCTTTTTGTATTATTTCGGTTATTTTTAACGCCTGGTGCACCTTGTTCCCCCCAATTGCCCACCCGCTTTAGGTACCAATATCAAATTGCGTTCTTTAATGCACTTGTCTAACTTATAATTAAGTATAAAATTAGCAATTGGTTTTGCATTACACTTGTATGGCGATGTAGGATATACTAATAAAGAGGCTCTGTCAGGCCACATTTGTCAAGGTTGTTTTGATTCGTCTCTGTAAAAAACTTAAATTTAAGAGATGTTACAAGTTTAGTAGGGGACGGGAACGAGGAGCCTGAGGGGGGGGGGTATTTTAGGGGACCTTGGTATAATCCAAATGATTGAAGAATGAGGTGTACGGAACAAATCGACAATGTTTTAATCATGATGGAAAAGCTTATGAAGCTAATAATTAAAATTATGTCTATCAATTCCATCTAATTTTTGCCTTCAAGGCAGTTTTTAACAAGAAGAGTAGTTAGTTGTTTGTTTGGCGGGGTAGAACATACTGCTTCCATTGTATTATAATTTACATCAACGTTAGTTACTTCTCGACAAATGAGAGCGGATGGGAAAACGGTTAAAATCCGCGTTTAATTTCTTAGCGAGAAAACTGGTGACACCCAAGGAACAGCATGTACTCGGCAGATCCTGAACATGTTTTCTTTGTTACTACAATTTGTTCATTTTTTAATCGGAATTGGGATTGTTCAGCCATAACACAACACGCGGCATATTCAACAATACACCTCACAGTATGACACAATACAACTTAAAAAGGGGCTCCACTTTACAGTGTTTTCTTGTTGAATGTCAAAGGGATAACATTCATTCGAACTTGACACTAATAGAATTATTTACACAATTATGAAGTCCTACAAACGAAAAGTTTTAAATATTTTCGCAGAAAATATTCCTTTCAATCGAACGACTGCCATTTTATGTTATTAAAGTAGTTCCGGCTTCTCTTCGGCATGCTAATAATGAAACTTTCAAACGATTACGTCATATCATGCTGTGCAGACAACGTGATAAACGTGGAGAGTGGGCTGGAAAAATTCACCCGGCAAGGTCCCTTAAATAAAGTACTAGAAATGAACCACCTTTCCGAGTGTAAAGGGCCCTTATGTTTCGTAACATAAAACTCCAGTTTCGTCAGCTTTTATGGCCTACGTTTAATGCTGAGTCTGCACTTTATTGCAAAACACTAGTTCGCTTGCAAAGCTTGGAGTGAGTATCACTGAGACAGAGAACCAGACGCTAGATTTCAAACTTTACAGCTCGAGGTAAGGTTTCGTATGAATGTATGTAAGTAGCACCATAATTTCTATATTTTTTACTTAACTTTTGGAATATTATCGAGTGAGTCGATCAACGACTTCGTGTAAAAACGTACTAATCGAGCTGTAGTTGGACTCGAAGCTCGATCCAAAATATGGAACAGTTTGTTCCACCGATCAGTAAGGGAAATAGATGGACAGCAACGAGCAAACCATCTGCGATGAAAAACTGTTTCAGAATTTTTCTTACCACCTAATATAAATTAAAGCGACGGAGATTTTGCCTTCGACCAGACCTGACAGACCTGCAAGGCCAAGTTGTAATAAACTGTAATTGTTTGTGTCTAATGGTTATTTACCATTTTGTCAGGCTAGCTTTACAATAATCGAGATAAGTCAGTTAAGCGGTTGAGCTTGTAAATTTCCAAAATTCCACGATGTCGGCTTCTGATGTTGATGTCATGCACCCTTGTTTTCAAATTCAGTCATGCAGAGGGTGGCAAACCTTGTATCAAAATACCAAATAATTATAGCAGAAAAAGAAAGAAATGTGACAAAAGGACTGTCTTTCCAGATAAAAACATGAATCAGAATATATATTGCATCGGTTTGGCGAACGGTTTTAAGCCACGCGTGCCAAATTGTCCGCCAAATTGGGATGGTATGCGGTGTAGTTGTTTAACTCTATCTATGTTTGTGAGTCAAGGTTTGACAGATTTAGTTTGTACAACGGTTGTTGTTGCAAGTAGACAGTATATGTGCAGCGATGTACTGTTCAATCAAAACAATTTCGTTTCAGTAAATGCTGTAGCGACTAGTGTTTCATCTGCTGTAAGGAAAACGTATATAAGACAGAGCTAAGTTGCTGAGCCGTGACCGCTGAGGCATGAAAGACCGCACTTGCGAGAATGTAAATTTTTTTGTGCAATCGTTGGACGTATTATTTTTCGCACGATATTAAATAAAATTAACGTACTCCGTGAGGTTTGATAAAGCCAAAAGCAAGTATAAAATATCAAAATTTAAGTTATCAGTGTAAGATTTCCACTTCAGTACAAATGCATATGCAAATACGAAACTAAATTCTAAGAAATCTGTTCTTTAGCTCGTGGATTTGCAGAAAGTGTAAAACGTTTTCTCATATAACTTTGTTCAGGTCAAAGTAAAATATATAGAAGTACAAATGTATGAAAAAAAAAATGGCGTCTTGACATAATTTCCAATTAACATTTGAATTGTTATATTTTAAGTGTATATTTAATCTAGCTAGTTAACTACAATCCAATATGCACCACATCTGGCAATCAACCTTTAACATGTACTTAAAATATTCAAGCAGAGTCCATAAAGAAACATTAGTTTTGAAAAATAACCCGGGCCGAACGCTATGTTGTGTGGACAGATAAGCAAACAAAAATACATGTAGTTCAAGAACAAATAAACCATTTTTTTCCCTGAAGAACTACACATTTACATCATGACGTCAACCAGGCAGAAACTCAAAGAGACGAACTTCTTGATCCCTGAAGGTGGAGGGAAGATGTAACAATACGCTGGCAGTGTTTTAAAAACACCTTTATACACTTTCTTCACTTTTTTGTGATCTCTTTTTGTAAACGTCACTTCTATTTCGGTTATTTTTAACGCCTGGTGCACCTTGCTCCCCTAAAATCGCCCACCCGCTTTTATAGGTACCAATATCAAATTGCGTTCTCAAATTTACTTGTCCAACTTATAATTAAGTATAAAAATAGCAAATGGTTTGAATTACACTTTTACGGCGATGTAGGATATATTAATAAAGAGGCTCTACAAGGTTACGTTTATCAAGATTATTTGGATTCGTCTCTTTGAAAAACATAAATGTGAGAGTTGTTACAAGTTTAGTAGGGGACGGGCGCGAGGAGAGGGGGGGGAGTATTTTGGGGGACCTTGGTATAATCCAAATGATCGAAGATTGAGGGGTACGAAACAAATGGACAATGTTTTTATCACGATAGAAAAGCTTTAAGCTTATAAAGCTAATGATTAAAATTATGATTGTCAGTTCTATCTCATTTTTGCCTTCAAGGCAGTTTTTAACAAGGAGAGTAGTGTTTGGCGGGGTAGAACATACTGCTTCCACTGTATTATGGTTTACATCAAGTTACATCAACGTTGGTTACTCATTGAGAAATAAGAGCGAATGGGAAAATGGCTAAAGTCCGCGTTTAATTTCTTAGCGAGAACAGGGAGAACTGGCTACAAGAAGCACTTCGATGCAATTTTTTTTGCAGCGGTGACGACCAAGGAAACAGCATGTACACGGCAAATCCTGAATTTGTTTTCTTTGTCACTACAATTTGTTTACTTGAGATACAACACGCGACATATTCAACGATACACCTCACAGTATGACACAATATAACTTAAACGAGCTCCACTGTTACAGTGTTTACTTGTTGAAAGTCAAAGGTATAACATTCATTCGAATTTGACACTAACAGAATTACTTACACAATTATGAAATCCTACAAACGAGTTTTAAATATTTTTCCCAGAAAATATTCCTTTTGTTCTGTCGACCGCCATTTTATGTTATTAATAATGACACTTTTAAACGATTACGTCGTGTCATGCTGTGCACAGAACGTGATGCGCGTGGAGAGTGTTCACTCGGCAAGGTCCCTTAAATATAGTACTAGAAATGAACCACCTTCCGAGTATAAAGGGCCCTTAGGTTTCGTCACATGGGACATTCGTCAGCATTTATGGCCTACGTTTAATGCCGAGCTATTATGCCGAGCTTGGAGTGAGTTTTCCTGAGACAGAGAACGAGAAATAGACGGGAAAATCCAGACGCTAAATTTCGAAGAATTCAAATTTTACAGCTCAAGGTAAGGTTTCGTATCAATATATGTAAGTAGCGCCGTATTTTATATATTTTCATTCTTTACTATACTTGTGAAATTTTAGCGAGTGACTCAACGACCTCGTGTAAGAACGTACTAATCGAGCTGTAGTTGGACTCGAAAGCTTTAAAAGAATCGAGTATATAACCCTGGTCGTGTATGCAAACGGTACAAGATAAGTCAGTTAAGCGGTTGAGCTTGTAAATTTCCAAAATTCCACGATGTCGGTTTTGATGTTGATGTCATGCACCCTTGTCAGTTTCAAGTTCAATCATGCAGAGGGTGGCAAACTTTGTATCAAATTATCAATTAGTTATAGCAGAAAAAGAACGAAATGCCACAAGAAGACTGTCTTTCCGATTAAAAACTGAATCAGAATATATATTGCATGGTTTTGCGAACGGTTTACACGTACGCGCGCCAAACTGTCTGCCAAATTGGGATGGTATGCAGCGTGGTTGTTGAACTCGATCTGTGTTTGTGAATTGTGAGTCCAGATTCAGTTTGTGCAACGGTTGTTGTTGCAGATAGATAGGATATGTGCATCGATGTACCATTCAATCGACAACAATTTCGTTTTAGTAAATGCTGTAGTGACTAGTGATTCATCTGCTCTAAAGAAAAAGTATTTAAGACAGAGTTGAGCTACTGAGTCGCGGCTCAGCCCTCGGGACAGACCCGCGACTGCCGAGGCATGAAAGACCGCCATCTGAGAATGTCAATTTCTCGTTCAATCGTTGAATATATTATTTTTCGCACAATATAAAATAAAGTTAACGTACTCCGTGAGTGTTGATAAAGCCAAAAGCAAGAACATGTGTATAGATGTAGACTGATAATGTATAAATCAGTGGACAATTTAAGTTATCAAGGTAAGATTTCTACTTCAGTATGAATGCATATGCAAATACGAAGCTAAATTCTAAGAAACCTGTTCAACTGCCTCGAGGATTCATAGAAAATGTAAAACGTTTTCTCATACAACTTTGTTCAGGTCAAAGTAAAACATATAGAAATACAAATTTATGAAAAAATGGCGGTTTGACATAATTTCCAATTAACATTTGAATTGTTATATTTCAAGTGGATATTTAATATAGCTAGTTACATGTAACTACAATCCAACATGCACCACATCTGGAAATCGACCTTTAACATGTACTTAAAAGGTTCAGGCAGAGTCCATAAAGAAGCCGAAAGCTTTATGCTATATAATGAAATATAAACGCTTTTTTATGAGTGTCCTTCTGTGAATATCGAAAAAAATATTTTGAAAAAGCATAATAACTTGTCCGCTTTTAATAAAAAGGCACAAAAATTACCTTGGAGCCTAAAAATCTTCAGACAGTTTAAAAGCACAACAATACTCCAAGATATATTATTTATTTGATTTTTAGCTGATACAGTGAAGGCATATGCATATGCATGGTAGGTCTAAAACCAAGCTCTCTTTGACGGTTTAGTAAAGTAGTGATATAAGCGAAAACGTAATTAAGTATAGTTAACAGAGCACTTCAAAAATATTTCAGTTATGGCTCCCCAAAATTAGATTACCAGAACTTTGCCGGATTATCAAAGCGTTGTCGCCAACTTGTCACTGTCTTCTTGCTGATTGGTACTTCCATCTTGATGTACACATTTTTTCAGTCTTCAACCGGCAAAAGAGGCTTGGTCTTAGACCTACCATACAAACACATTTTGCTTATTCTGGTATGTTTGAAAGATTTTTCGTATAATGCGAGTGTACGAAGACATTTGAAAGTTGTCAGTTTCGTGAAAATATTTGATCATAGTTGATATTGCTGTTTGAGGGGAACTTTTCAATTTACGGTAAATTTCCACATGCTTGCAGTGTTTACACAAACCCTTAAAATGAAAGAAGGTGTGAGGTTGGTGGTCGAGGGGCTGCCCTCTCCGTTCCAAGTACCAAAAGTCGAGGAATTTTTCAATGGTATGTTTCTTTTCTCTATTTCTATTATCTTTTAGTATTCCGAAAAACTATCATAAATGCCAAAACGATATATGAAAACATTTGACAATAAGACTGGACAGCACTTGGTAGTGATGATGGCAACAACAAAAACATGGTTATGGTAGATATATTATCGACGACGATAGTATCGAAGAAAGTGCCATCACAACAGCCCATTTCCGAATTATATATACCGGCACTACTTCTAACAAATTTCGGACGACTTTTATTTCGGATAAATTATTTCCAGATAGGAATCACCAAAAAATCACGTCTCACTTTTACTGAATCTACTAGCCATGACTGCTTTGAAAACCTAACGATCTCCAAATTGGATTTATCATAAAAGCAACCCCCGAATACGTTTGTCACACACCTGACGGATAAATTCACACATTCAAGTGTACAGTGCACGTATTTCGACACAATGACAAACCACAGCTACAACCAATGTTAGTTCACTTCTGTTTATTCTCTTCCTTACAGCCGTAATTGATTTGTACGAACTTGAAGGCAAAATCTCTAACGTTAGTGCGTCTTGGAACAAGGTAAATAAGGTAACGAATAAAAAAAAACAGACAGGGATAGTTGTGTCTCTAAATTCTCTATAGAGATCACATGAAAAGAGGAAGTGTCGTTCATCTTCTACTGATCTAGAAATACAGTATTGACATATTCGGTCGCTTCTATTAATGTTGGGACGATTTTATCGACCCGTTTTGATATGTAGACTATGATTACTTAGTTTCAGTTTTACATAATCTTTTCTCAGTTTTGTATTTTTGAGGATATCAATAT
>JAOBYE010355094.1:4422-14834 GCA_025403585.1 Parazoanthus swiftii
GGGCTTACGTAATTGGGTTTCCTCTGAGTGTTCTTAAATAATAATTTGGAGAGACCGGACGTGTTTCTAGATGAAGGTTTCGCCTAACCCTTTGTTAAACTTAGCCCTCTTTCGAACAACCGGGTCCAGATATAATGATTTGAATGTGTTAAAATAAAGTGCTCTACAAATTTCCCAAGTAATACTTTCTTAGCGAACGCCCTAAAAAGGAATTGGGCCCGCACAGAGAAAGAGAAAATTCTCAGACCCCGGTGGGAATCGCACCCACGATTTCAGGAACAGATCACCGTTGCTCTACCAACTGAGCTACAAGACCAGATTGGAGCAGGTCGTGGGTAATAAAGATGGTAATAAAAGCGGCAAATAACATAAGTGAGGAGGTAACCAGTCAGGATTTACCTTAAGTAAAATTATCAGTTTTTCGTCGATTTTTGGAGCTGCGGGAAACAACGTTTTTTCAAGGTGTAACTAGGATAAAAAGACTTAACCGTGTGTGGGCTCGTTATTCTGAATAACTACGCTAATCTCGTCCCCAGATTCCTCATGGGCTGAGTAAAAATTTAGGAATGTGGGGACGAGATTACAACTACGCTTTCGGTTGACTGTTGACTGTTGACTGTTGACTGTTCTACCCCCTACAATAAGGCCTGGATGCTATAATACAGTTTTGGCACCGGGAAGGAGTGAGGGGGAAGTGTTGGAAGGGGAAGAGGGAATGGCCGAGACTGGACATGTACTCGAAGTAGGCCGTTAAATCGAAGTGACTTTGTCTTGTACGTCTTTCGATCTCGATGACTTCATATCTTTACATACGAATTATAAACTGCTTTTGCTACCATTTATCTCATTGCTAATACTTGGTTTTTTCCTCCATCAGAAATGTCGACCCCGGAACCCATGCAAGCCGCAATAAAGCCGGGTCCTAGATTAGGTGAGAGACAGAAGTGCTTATCGTAAATTCAACCCCGGATTCTTCTCGGGTAGACAAAAATTCGACGAAGGGGGGAAGGGACGTGATTATGTTTTACAGGCTAAGCAAGGGTCTTGTCAGTATTCCCTTGTATCCGGAGCTCTCCTCAGGAACTGCTTACAGGCGTATTAGCGCAAGCAATGACCAGACCGTTAACCCATTTATCGTCTTCTGTTAACGCTTGCAAGTACTTCTTAAGACCATGTCACAACATGCCTGATTTGAAACTCTTTGCACCTCATGTTGTAAACGCCAGTTCCGTCCACATTTTCCATCTTGGAGCACGTGGCGTAATTCAATTTTACCATAGCTGAAAAACTTTACAATGTTCAGTTTTCGTTCATTAACTTTATTTACTCGTGCACATAGTGTTAATTTTGCTAGCATCCCTTTGCCTTTATTAGTTTTTACAGGCAACGGTAATTATTATAGTTAAACGGATTACAGAAACGTGAGAAGTCCAGGGAATTCAATTTTGCCACATTCTTTTTTAGCCTCAGTACTCTCACGATTCAAGAACATTTTACTAAAAATCAAAGACGTTTCCGGAAGCTTAAGAAAACCTTACATTTATTATTATGTGTTAAATCCCGAACTTGCTAAATCGGAATCGGAATATATGGACCAACGAACGAATTAATGAATCAGTGAACGAACGGATGGTTCCTCTGTGCATATTCTTTCTCACCGTTGTTTTTCATTGGAGCCTGGGAAAGATTAATTGATTTTCGTGACGTCACTGAGACGCACGCGCTCGGAAACGTCACCGCAATAATAGCGAGTGCGCGTACAAACAAGAAAAGAGGCCTAGTAATTAGGCAGGAGAATAACTGTATTTTTACTCGTACAGGAACTTGCGGGGTGCGAATTGCGGGGCAGGGACGTATTATTGGTGGCGAAAGAGCCCCTAGGGGCGCATGGCCCTGGCAGGTGGGCATCTACAGAACAGACAAGACGGAGTCCTTCTTCTGTGGAGGCACTCTGATATCCCCCATGTGGGTACTCACGGCGGCACACTGTCTCAGCACCAAGAAACCTCTGAAGGAAGCGTACAAACTTCGCCTTGGCGACTATCAAAGGTACTGAGAAACAATCTTGCAGTTCGAGAAGGGGTATTCATATTTTATTGAAAAGTCAAACTTCCGAAGAAGTAACAGTGCTCTTACTTTGAAATGAAATTCCTTATTTTAGGTGATTTTCTGAATTAAAAAAGAACACAGCAAATCGAGTTACATGTCGTTCTACCAAAATACTGATTGGCGTTTTAAACTAATTGGCGGTGCATGGTTTAATTGTTAATGACATACATTGCATCATTACGTGATGATATTCAATTACGAGAGAACTTTTCGTGACTAATTTTAGCTATTCCCCCAAATAGGGCTATTAATTGGAATTGTCACAGGAGTATAAAAACTAAAGGTGAAGATGTTTCCATTCAGGACTACAGTAGTTGTGGTAAAAAAATTCTTACAATGCAATATTCTCAGTTTTCGAATGGCGATGTGACTAATTGTGGGGATGATTCGTTAGTACTTACCGAGTTTGTCGCAGAGACAACATTGCTGATTTTGCGTATGCCAACCATTTTGTTTAACACAGAGTGCACCTTTAGTTTAGGTGTAGCTATTGTTTTCGTCTTGTCTAAGAAAACATAAAATAATCATTTATTATTGTGTTAACTTTTTCCCTTCTACCCATCCAATTCTCAAGGCAATGTTACATTTTAGATTTAGTTTTAATAATGCTTAGATTTTGAATGCCTACGCTTGAGATATGCAACAATGCTTTCTAGAAACCTCTTTATCATTATTATTAATATTATTAATATTATTGTTATTATTGTCATCTTTATTATTAATATTATCATTATTATCAATATCATTAACATTATGGTTCATCGCCATTGCCATTTCTTTCTCAATATCATTACCATTGGCATTGCCATAATCGTTATGGTTGTCGTTGACAGTGTCGCTGTCGTTGTCAATGTCATTATCATCACCAATGCTATTATCATTGTCGTTATTACCGGTATTACCATTATTGTGGTAATGAGAAAACAAAGAATTGGTTAAAAGCAATTTCGACTGTTTGAACACTTTTATCACTAGTATTCATATCTTGCTGACGTGGTACAAAGACAAAAGCATTCATACTTCGCTAATGCTCTCACTCTCTAATAGGTTCCACAACGATGGCACAGAACAGTACCTTACTAGTACTAAGATCGTCATTTACCCAGACTACCACAGCCCCTCGCTCTTTAACAATGACATAGCGCTTATCAAACTTGACCGCCCTGCCATGCTCAATAGTCACGTGAACACTGCATGTCTACCGTCACGTGACGACCTGGAGAACGCACCGCTGAACGATAACTGTTTTGTAACAGGTAAGAAAACTTTTACTTCGTTTCCAGGACATTAGCGGGCATTCACCATGACGTAGCCAGATACTCGTAATTTCGAATATCTGCCACCGTGTTATTAATGATTTCTATTTGCATGAAAACTGAGACTTTAGAGCAATAAGGCCGGTTTTACAGCGCACTCATTTATATATCACAGTCTGTTTCTTGGGTTGCGGCTGGGAAAATTCTTCGTTGCTTAGAGAATTTCAACTTCAAATCAATTTAAATATAGCGTGCGTAGCAGCTATTTTTTAAGGGAGATTTGAACTAGCCGCCATATTGGATGCGCGAGCTAAAGAAAGATTTGTGGAGAGGAAGATGAAGGGGAGGGGGAGGGGGGAATGGGCGAAAACGTCATTTTTGGCGGCTCGTCCGATCGACGCTTGCTCTCTCCCCTGAAAAACAGCCGCTTCGCAGGCGAATTTAAATAATTTTAATTTTGTTTTCTTTATGAAGCTGTATAACTGAGTTGCTGTGGTGTACATCAGAACGTATTGATATCTGTTCAAAGGTGTTTGGCCAAAGATCTATAAACTAGTCATCCGTTTTACTTGTCCACCCTCTCCCCATTAATAAATGTATTTGTTGGCCAAAGGTTGGGGCAAAGTTGAGTTTCCTGGCGGAAGTCATCATGTGCTACAGCAAGTAAAACTCCCGGTAGTCTCCAACGATGAATGTCGCGCAAAACTGAAGAATACTCCCTCGGCGTTCATGAAGATTACCAATGGTATGGTGTGCGCCGGAATCATCAACGACCAGCGCCATAGCGGGGGTTGCCATGGCGACAGTGGCGGCCCGTTTGTATGTAGAAACACCGCTGGCAAGTTTGAGGTGCGAGGAGTAGTGAGTTGGGGCTCAGAATCGTGCAACTTCCGGCAGGAGAATAAGCAGTACACAGTCTTCACGCGTGTGGTGAAGTATTTGGACTGGATAGAAATGAATATCGATGGCAAGTGCTGAGGAAAATGTCTCGGTTCTTGTTTAGAGGGATACTTGGCTGTAAAACACTTCTGATCTCAATTAAAACGTTATTTTTACCTTAGTAACCGGGAGTTTACGCAAGTAGGACGGGAACTTCAACGGGAACGTTACAAAACAATATACCTTACTACAGCATTTAATGACTGCACGTGGGAATGCAGTCAGTTGGCCACTTTTTCGCCATCGTTTTTAGAAACAGAACGTCAAAAGCTCAGTCTTTGGCTTTTCAGAGAACTTAAACAGCAAAGTATGAATCGTTTCAATCTTCGTGCGGCTTCAAAATTTAAGTTTCTAGTTTTTATGTTCACATATCTTTGCGCAAAATTAAGAAGCTAATGAGTGAATTATACAAACTAGGAATGGGAAAACGAAAAGTTGAAATTTCCGCAGCTGTCTTTGTTGACGTTCCGTCCTGGTTGCGTAAAGTCACTATTATTAACAGTTAAAACTTGACAATTCTGTATATAGAAGTATTAGGATTGATAGATTCCCCACGCGCCGCCTTCTTGCATTGTGATATAAATTAGTTTCAATTTTAGGCTCCACTTTTGGTGAATACATCTCATGATGGCGGCCCGTAGGAAATTAGAACTCCAAAAATGGTCAAACTAAATTGCTTGCCGTAACCTTTGTGAACAAATGTACCAATATAAACTAAGAAAATACTAAAGATTTAATTGAAAAAAAAGTTTATTTTAGATGAGGATTCTTTTATAACGATTTCAAGCGCAGATTTTACATACATTGACTTCTAAAGCACAATGGATTTTTTCACGGTTCTTAAAGTACAGTACGCGATTTCGAGAGGACGGTTGACTTACTATTGATACAAACCCTTCCCAACCTTTAACAAGCAAAGCATTGTTAATATAATGTTAATGCTATTGAGACACATGGTTACGGTTTTTAGTGCTATCTTGTGGCGCCGGGCAACAAGTACAGCAGGATTTTGATTAACGTTCAAAAATTCGCAGCATTTTTGCGTTACACTCTTTATACAAACTGCCCATCAAAAAATAATTCTTTTGCTGTACCCTGTTGCATTATCGAGTTCCTGTGACGCTGATACGTAACAGATTTCTACAGAAAAGCTCGGTGGTTCACAAAAAACAATACAATTCGAAAATTACCATGACCATAACAAAAACTTCAAGTCGAGGTCAAGTTCCAAGTTCTCATACATTTGCTGTATTTTGGCCCTACTGGCCTCGACTCGAAGTTTTTGTTCATGGCCACCGGGGCGTATTATGAAAGTAGGAAAGTAGTCCATAGGCCCGTTCTACGCCTTTAGTTGTGGCGTAATCTAGTAATTAGGTGAGTGTGCACAAATATCCGAGCAGTGTAGATTCAAATCACTTGGCCGAAGACGACGAAAGAAATGGCGTAGAACGGGTTTATTCGATTTTTTAACTGCATCGATAAAGGCATTGTTTGTTGTTAACCGAACACAAAATGAATAGCACAAGTATTTGTTCAGGAGTTTACGATAGAAAAGCTATGACGTATCAGTGTCACAGAAATCTTTCTCATTTTTTTGAGCAACAATCTTGTGCAAAAAGTTGAATTGGACTGTGTAATAACGAAACGTCGGAAAAACAAACCGACCTAACAAAATTGCAAAAAGCAAGAATAGTCTGCAGACTGATCATGGATTTAAACACGCAAATCTTTCTTATCATATTTTCTCCGTCGACAGTGTAAGGTGAACTGCATTCAGTCTAAAAAGTTACAGTTGCTTAGATTTAGCTCTAAAACTGATCTCACGCAGGAGAACGTTTTCCATGCATCATTGTGCGAAAAATTGAACTCGTATAACATTGCTCCCAGCACCATTCCGGCAACGCGTTAAACGTTTTTGAACCATCTTCAAGAAACCATGCGCTAAAAATTGCTTTCCGAATCCCATTTTGCGCGATGTCAGTTTTTGCGCAACCGATTGTTGCATTAATAATCGTTCCGTGTAACATCCCTATTTCGAGGCGCCGTCTAGAAATGCGCAGTTGTTGTTCTGAGTTACCACCCTTTCAACTCCGTGAGCGCGCGGCATGCACCGCGCGCAAGCCTTCGTTTTGTGATGGAAACGCCTTCGTAGCAGCAACCGGTAAACAAAGAAAAAACAAATCATCACTTGTACTGATGTTTCAGAGAGAACGCTGCAAATTTTGTAATCGCTGAAAAACTTCTGACTTCTGATATACTGATATTGCCAAGACTTGTACAATTATCACCACATGTCGGAGAACAAACACAAAGACTTAAAAGAAGGTAAGTATTAATTATTATTGTAAACCGTTAAAACGCTGACAAAGGGCTGGCGAAAACCTTTTACTGAAATGCTGATTTTGTCATATGTTGCGAGTTTTTCGAGTGCAGAAAGCACCAAACTAGACTGTCGATAAATAAATAGCTAAAACAGTTCAGCTGATAAAACGTTTAGATATAGAATGGTCTAAAGTTTATGGCCTGCTGAAGCTCTGCTGCGAAAAGAAACAAACTTTATTTTTGCTGCTTCGGCCTTTTGCCATGGTATGTATAAAGTTATTTCGACAAATTGTTCTTTTTGTAACTGAAAGGTAAGTCTGATTTTGGTTGCCACGCTTAGTAAATGAGGCCCAGTGCTGCGCAGTTGCTCCTCATATTGAGTCGCATGTATCAATCTGCTGATTTGGTCCGTTGGTTTAAAGGGCATTTTGGTGACGCCACAATCGTGGTACCTTAGCAAAGGACTGCCAAAAATTAGCTCAAAAACGCCCTAGTCGGTGCCAAGAAGGGGTAAATTTTCCCAAAAGAAACGCCTCTATCTCTGGAAACCCAAGACACAGCCCAATGCTGAAACTAGCATCGTCATCTGTGCCTTCATCCGCATAAAATATGGAAGTGTCCAAATACAACACATTTTCGCGAAAGAAACGCTCATACCTAACTAAAAAATTCAAAATGGCGGTCAAATATTGGAATTTCGCTTATCACGGATGTCATGGAAACCAATTAGACACCACGTGACTATGCCTAATTGAAAGTACAAGGGAAGTTGATCATATCTGCCAAGTTTGATGTCAACTGGATGAATTGTGATGCAAGTGGACGGGGGGCTCAGATTGACCCCACCCCTCGAGGTCCGTGTGACTTCTTTTTGTTTAAGATCAGCTAGGGTTAATGTGGCCTAGTGCTTCAACAGCAACTTCACTGTTCACACTGAGTCACGTATATGTACTGCTGGACTGGCTCGTTGATTCTAGGTGCATTTCGGTGACGTCACAATGGCGGTTGCCTAACAACTGCGAGCCAAAAATAGGTCAAGAACGCGCTTTTCACCTGGGAAGAGACCAGTTTTGCCCAAATACAGATTCATTCGTCCAAATACCGACCCACGTGCCCAAGAAGACAGATTCGTATCCCCAAAAACCGATTCAGTTGCCCTAATACAGACTCATTTGCTAAAACAGACCAATTTGCCCAGATACAGACCATGCTCACACTGAGTTACTTATATATGAAGCTGCTGGATTGGCTCAATGATACTAGGTGCATTTCGGTGACGTAACTAAACAGCAATTTTTGCTCAAATACAGACTTATTTGTTCAGATACAGACTCATATGACCCCAAAATCAATTCATATGCCCAAAAGCACTTTGAGCTGCCCTAATACAGACTTCGCTCAAATACAGACCAATTAGCACAGATACAGACCGTTTTGCGCAGATACAGACCAATTTGCCCAACCAGAGAACACTGCCCAAATAAAGACTAATGCACCCAAATACAGACTAATTGGCCCAAATGCAGATTTATTTGTCCAAATACAGACTCATTTCCGAAGCAGTATCGTAACCAGCTTCCCTTTTTGCGTAGTGTCACAGTTTTAGGCCAAACAAAAATTTTGAAATATCCGACCTATTTTGCAAAGGGTACCCCTTTGCTCTTGAAACCTGAAAATAGGCCGTTTTTGCATACTTAGTTAATGTGGCCCGGTGCTCCAACAGCAACTTCAATGCTCACGCTTAATCACTTATATGAAGCTGCTGGGTTAGGTGCGTTTCGGTGACATCACAATGGCGGTTGTCCAGCAACGACTAGCCAAATATAGGGTAAAAACGCGCTTTTCTTCTGGGAAAAAAGGGTACCTAGACACAAATTTTTCCCACAGACTCATTCGTCCAAATACAGACCCATACGACCCCAAAACCAGTTCATTTGCCCAAAAACAGCTTGAGCTTTCTTAATACAGACTCCGGTTTGCTCAGTCAAAAACGCGCTTTTTCTCTTGGAAAGGAGGGTATTAGTGAGAGACGAGCTCCCCTGACAACTTACAAAGGGATTACTACCCCCATCCTCCCCGGGGTCTGATGATCGCTTATTGCGTGAAACTCGAGTTACTGTCAAATCTTATTTTTCCTCGTCTTTTTATATTTGTATATCGCTCTGCATGAATTTGTATCGAGCACTCCTAAGGCTGAGCGAAGCACTGTATACATTTGTGTTTTTTGTTTAGAGAGACAGACAGACAGACAGACAAACAGACATATAGATAGTCTTTAATGTAATTCCTTTACAACCATTACAATGTTATATTATATTTACGTTACTTTTAAAATGCCTTTAAAATAGCTAGATTTGCAAATACATTTGCTATACTTTTGTATAAATATTTAATAATCTCTGAACTGTTCCATTGTTTTCACAAACGCTATAAGCGCTAGATACGACTCCACTTGTGGAGTCTGAAGTCGAAAAAAATTGAACCTGGGTTTCAGTTGTCTCTTCTCTTCCAGTGATGTCCAAGGAAAACTCAAATAACCAAAGGATAAGTGCCTAGTAATTCAACTTCGTCTCGTGTTCTTTAAATATTGTGTCGAAATGTTGATTACTTCGAGACGAAATCCTGACGATGCTGTATTGCTTATGAATAACTGTATTTGCACATGGCTGTATCTCCGAATAAAACTGCCGCAAAATAAATAGAAAGTCGAATGGAACGAAGCTTTGAACAGGTGATCAGGCGCGGATTCAAAGTTTTTTGAAGGTGATGGGAAAGGGGGGAATGGCGTTACTGATTTGTTTTAGTGGATAATCTGTCCTTCTTTCGATTCTCGATGTGCGTGGATGCCCAGTCAC
The DNA here is from genome assembly GCA_025403585.1 of Parazoanthus swiftii. Taxonomy (NCBI): domain Eukaryota; kingdom Metazoa; phylum Cnidaria; class Anthozoa; order Zoantharia; family Parazoanthidae; genus Parazoanthus; species Parazoanthus swiftii. Next base: position 13,904 of record JAOBYE010355094.1, read on the forward strand.
ATCTACAGGCTTCTTCACATCCAGAAAGTTGGAGAAAACATTGTAGTACAAGTCTACAATAGTAGAATTTAGCATTACAGTTATTCCGACTTCGTTTTTACCGCCACAGCAGCCACTAGCGCTGCACCTTTACCAGAGCCATCTTCGGACAACATCAGTTTCGTGTTGCACTCCGGTAGCACTTCAAACATGGCGGACTGCATGTAGCACTTAAACTGCGGGTGTTTCTTGAACAAACTGCCATCAACTGCTATCGTGCTGCGGTGGCTGTTAGTTTTCTGTAACAACAACAAAACAACAAATAAATAGTGAATACTTGCTGTATAGTACAATGTATCAAAAGATTAACGAAAGAAAATGCAACATGAAATATTTCTACTCTTCAGTGCAAGACATGCTTGACAAAGAGTCGGCTAGTCAAAATAAAAACAACATGTGAAAACTTGAACACAAAAAGTCATACTCTTAAGAAAGTATTCAGAACATAGCTGGCAATTTTTCGCGCGCTTTTTGTATGGCGCGAGCGTGCATCTATAACTCGATAGACGCACGGCCGTGCGTCTATTAAATCCGTGATCACGTTCAACCAATAAAAATGCTCAGAACAGTTTAAGAGAATGTACGTTATCAGCTTACGTGTATTTTTTCTTATAAATACTGCCATTAAAGTGGCAGAGGCAATGTTCTAAAAGAAATGGTTCATACTTTAGTTGTGCGTCTATCGAGTTATGGATGCACTTGGGAACTTGGGAGAGCACTCGAGAAGCTAAAGAAGCTCAAACGCTTCTCTCGCGCTCTCCCAAGTTCCCGCGAGCATCCATAACTCGATAGACACACGGTAAGCATGAACCATTTCAAAGGCACCGAGTGCTTCGGTGAAATCGTGGATACATGCTCAAAGTTACAGTGGATGTGACAAGCATGGTGGCAC
>JAOBYE010355205.1:0-14828 GCA_025403585.1 Parazoanthus swiftii
GGTTGGAATATTGTACCATTTTCTTCAAAAGTTCTATTTAGGAGAAAATTGTAGTCTAGAGTCCCTTACCCCCTTAAATGGTGATCTGTAAAAAATAATATTCGTGATGACAGTCAAATGAATAAATGAAACAAAGATAAACTAAAGTGATATAGCAAACATGGATAACGAGTGGTAGAGCACAGTTAGGATTCGAAGCTGATAATTAACAGCAATGTTAAACAGATAAGTTTGAATATATTTATTCTAGTATTAAGGAACATGAATATTCATGCATCGAATATTGGCTGCTTTACTCCTTTAGTTAGGGAAGAATATGTTTTCAACCCACTCATAAATGCGCGTTATACTTATACTTGTCTGGTAGTGTACAGGTCATTTTGTCATTTTTTTTCTCATTGAAGTATAGGGTTGTTTATTAAATGCATCACATACTCCTATTTGAGTAAAAACAAAATCTTTGTGAATTTTTTAAGGAAAATGGAAGTTTATATATGATTGAATATGGAAGTTTGAATACTGAAATTGATATGAAAATATTCCGCTAATACCCACAATAACTGTCAAACTGCATTTTCCTGCTTCAGAATATAGAAAACTGACTTGTTACTAAGTGATGAATTGTCAAATAACCTACAAACATTGCAAGAAAACCTTAAGTTTTTTTCTAATGAAAGCTTGGCCATTTAACTGACAAGCCCTATAATTGTTCTGAAAATCTGCTTAGTGTTCTGTTCACCAAAGACTCAGAGGAGGCAAATTATGATCATCACAGCGAAGAACGCCATGGCAATGGTTGTGATCCCGGATGTTGTAGTTGCTACCCCGTTACATTTGTCGCCGCTGCAGCAGTTGATCTGGCATTTGGTGGTATCGGAATTTTGACAAGCGTAACTGCATGTTGAAGACGAATCGCATCCTTTAGCATAGGGCTCCTGTCTATCTTTCAGATAAACCTTGGAACATAGATTGAGATTAAAGGGACAGGTCACCACGGTCTTTTTCGTATCACAGTCGGAAAAGGACTGTGTGCTACGACAATAGTAGCACTGGAGAGCATTCACTGGAAGAAAAAAGAAGGATTTTATCAGTTTTGGCTGTTCTAATCAGGAACACACCAGTTATGCAGGACATTTGTTTCTATTGAGCTGCCTAACTCTAAACTTTGTACATTGTACCGACTGGCAATTGGCTTTCGTGATTAGTAATTTTGATCAGAAACCTTGACTTTCCAAAATTGTCAATTATATATATATATATATATAGATTGAATAGACGGCAATCCTGAAAATTCACGACGCTTAATGTTTACAAGTAAGACAAAGGCTGCTTTCCTGCCTGAGGTGCTGATAAAGAATGCATTCAGGTGAGGTAAAATACAATAGGTCTGAATTCATACGCTTTGCACCATCAGTTATGCACACGACTTCACATTCCGTACTTCCGTGACTTAAGCCGCAGATATCACATGCAGCAAGATAATCGGTACCAAGAGTGAAACTCAAGCAAATGGATGATTTGACACATCTTTAATATTGTTAGGTAGTTATCCCAGCTTCGCCTTAACTCACACTGAGCCGGTGTTCTGCAGCCCGGCGGAGACATCTCGTTTTTACTCATAACATATGCAAAACCAAAAGTATGTTTCCGTTCTAATTAGCCATCGTTTCTTCGATTTATTTGATTATTAGCCTATTATGTATAAAATAAACTCATAATCAAATAATATTTTAAAATCCCAACTAGAACATAGCTGGCAATTTTTCGCGCGCTTTTTTGTGTGGCGCGAGCGTGCATCTACAACTTGATAGACGCGTCCGTGCGTATATTAAATCGCAACACACGAAAGTAAACAAAAAAGTGCTTTGGAAAAACTTAAGGCGTTCTAATGGAAATCGGATTTTAACTGAAGGCGACACTCTTACGCTTCTCTCGTGCTCTCCAAACATCTCGCGTGCATCCATAACTCGATAGACGCACGCTAAGCATTGACCATTTCTTAATTAACTTATTTGTTTATATTTATAGATATAAATAAATTTCCAAAAGGACGTAACAGAAAACTCACCAGCTGTGGCTGTGAAGGAGAGAAAAACAGCAACACAAAGCAAAACCCTCATCGTGTCAGAGTTCGTTAGGATGGTCGCTGAAAAGTAAGAAAAAATTTGTTTCATGACATGAATGTCAAGACTGATTGTAATGAAATAGGGTGTTCGTGTCATTATATAAAACGGTGCTAATTGTATTATGTAGGAAAACGCAATACATCTAAGACTTATCCTAACGTTTCTAAAATGTAAAAGGTTCCAGGCATGTATATCACGATCGAGCTGATAAATTTGTCTGCCTGCATTTGGCAAAACGGAACTAATGGTCGTTTTATGTATGTACAATAGCTAGAACCAGGATTCGTTCTCTACCGGCATATGTGATGGCTTTTTTTGATAGATACGACATCTAACTGAACATAATGACGAACAACTTGCTTTGAAATTTACAGGCAGTATCAGAAGAACGTGAGTTAACGCGCTGATAATCATTCGGCATAGCCGACAAGACTATAGCTAGACAAGAAAACCAAGCTCTAAGTTACTTTATGATGCGCAAGGGATTAACTCACTCAATAGGTAATTTCCCAACGTTTTGATTTCAAACGATTAAAGGAATTTTGACACTAACCTTACCAAAATTTCTCAAGTGGAGGCAGCAAAATTTTGTCAAGTATATTTTGAATTCAGTGTAACAACGAGGCCAAAGAATACACCCTTGCAGTGAGCTTAAATTTAGGGATGGGCGTATTTATAGGACCATTACCCACTTACTGACTCTAGTTCCTGAGCTGATCAGATTCTAATTTCTCCTTGCATGATAATTATGTTACAGCAATCGTCCAATATTACGACTCAATCAACCATATCGCTTTAACGGACTAAATACAAGTTCTAAGCGGAGTCATGTTCGATCGAGTCAACGGTAGAATTATGCGGGAGGAGAGTGCACACTTTATGTCCTTGATAAAACGATGTTAAAATATTATTATAATCTTACTTCATTAATCGTTAAACTTGCAGTTTACCTTGAACCCACGAACTAAACGAGTTCCAAAAAGTCAGTTGTGACCGGTTAACTTGTGCAAATGTTTTACCCTTCTAGTTCTACAATTGAGTTTAAAGAAATACTTGTTCTCACGTTTAACATCGCCTGAGTTAAGTGCGACTCGGTGTCAGTGGGTTAGGGTAGTATTACTTAGGGGGCGTCGCAAAACCGACTTGCTAGCACTTAACGTCCAATATACGTTATTTGCTGACCCCCCCCCCCCCCTCTTAATGTCCACTTCATTCTGCCATTTTTATTTACAGTGAACCATATGGGATAGCAATTGAGGGAACGCATTTTTAACACCTATTTGTTAGTGTGTTACTTGTTGTGACTGGCGTTTAGTATACTTCGCTGAAGTTCGGCCTTAAAAAGCGACATTTCGACATTTTGCCTCTGTTTCCTAACATCTACACATACTCGCTCTCCTTCGGCCCCCCATTTTTATTTCCAATAGACGGGTGCTAACATATCGACTTTCCAAGGGCCACTTAATTGCCGAAATTTGAATAATTGTCGCTTAGACTTTGGTTGGCAGCTAGAACTTTCTTGGAACCTGGTAAGGAGAACTGAAAATGTTTTGTAAGGGTGAATAACAACAAAACAGATTAATAGATGACCAATCCCATTACTTCTAGCGGCTGAATAAGGACGTATTACTGGATCAGATTTTAATAACTACGAAGAATAGCTAATTTAGATGTTAATTGCTACGAAGTTAGTTTTGTGTTTGTTATGTCATGTGGAGACACGAAAAGATTATTCAACCATTTCGTAAACTCTGTCAGTCAACGATGATCCAATTTATACAATAGAACACACACAAAACCCTGTTGTAATATTATGATAATAAATTACTATTTTGTTCTTTAAAAAAACATGCTCCTTACAATTACAACACTGATAAATTGCATAAACGGTATACTTGTGGCGCGGCCTCTACCAGAGAAAACAAAGCTAGGTGTTACAAACCAAAAACACGAACTAGACGTGGTTAGTTTCCTTGCTAAGAATCGGCGACAAATCTAAATTTTGATATCTCCGCATGGCCGCCAACCAGCCTGTTTATCGACTGCTTGGTCATCAATATTTTTGTTTGTAACTGTAGTCGCTGCATCGGACTTCAGGCTGTGAATTCCAAAATTAAAACCATTTCTAACTAAAGGCTTCAAACCTTCCTATTAAAACATTTCTCGAGCGTTGGTATAAGAAATATCCAGTGAAGTTCTTTTCAAACTGGCTTTTATCGATCGACAGGTGTTTTGCCTTTGGCAATCAGTTTCACTGACATTGCAACAGGACAAGTAAACTTGCCAGTTCGATTTAAATTGATTGCACGATCTTGTCGGAATTGACCGTTTTTCTTTTGGGTACCGTAATCGGCGAGTTCAGTATTCCCGGACAGCCCGGGTCGAGTTGTTAGCACAGCATGTACTTGCATTATATGATATGTTTGTAACTGAGTTTCTGTAGTTTTATTCGAATAATGGAGCCGACTTCCCTCGCATGAAAGTTCCCGAACTAAACACATGCTTCATTACAAGGTCGTAGGATCACAGTGCCAAAAAAAACTTTGCGAAGAACTTTTGGATTTATCAATTAAGACTCCCGAACTTGAGATGTTCGAGGCCTTGGACGATCAGCAAGCGGCAAGCAAACCATACCAAGATCACATTGTTTTTCTGAGCACTTTTTGGTGTAACAGTTTGATTTCGTTTGAGACATTATGTGGTTTGAAAACAGAGAATCTCAGAAAGTACAGAGTCACGCATGTGAACAGAAGAAGTGTATTAAAGTTCAGTGCAGTGTTGCCGAATACAGTCAGTGGTGTCTCATTGCGTCATTTCTGTATGTTCAGGATCGTTCTGCGGCAATTCAGACGAAATTTCCGTCCGTTTAAATTGTCTCAGAATGGCCCGGAAGGTACATAAATGACACAAGGAGACTACAAATATGGCAAACAAGCTCTGTTTGTGCATTCTGTACAAATTTCGACGATATTGCGAAAGCTGTGTTTACTCCCATACAAACTCTTTATGTACTCAAACACTGTAGGCTGGACTACCTGTGCTGAAATTTAAAGACGGTGATAATGTTAACTTTTCGGGACATTGGAGATGTTACCTAAGACGACTCGAGTTCAAGCAAACACTCATCTCGATTCGGATTATTTTATTAGCTGTCGTAAATTAAGGTGGCTGAAGACAGCTTTGACAGTTTCTGTGTAGCATTCATTGACAGGGACAATCTGTCAGAAAGGTAACCAAAACTGGCACAAGAAAAATTCAATTAATAATTATAGAACTTTAGAGTATTGGGGCTTTCGTGAAGATTTTGACTGTTTCCACGGCAACGCAGAAGTCTCAAAACAACACTAGGTCAGGCGAAACACTGGTTACCAAGCAAGCCTGCAGAAGGGGGCGCACAAAATCAGAAAATATCAGAAAAACTAAGTAATCACACACAAACATTTATTTAATTCTCGTAACTACTTTAGTAATTGCAAATGATAAAAAGCATACTGTATAAAGGATCATGAACTAAGGCCAAAATGCTCAGCTACAGACTATCCCTTGTTATAGTGAAAGCTCCAGGGGGCTTGTGTATATTTTGCTAATTCAGAATATCACATGTGTAACTCGAAACGTAGCCAGAAACGGGTTTCCATTTGATGTCAGTTATCGAACTTTCAGGACAAATAAAACTAGTCCACATAGCACGTAAATAGTATCAAAACCTTGTACCCAAACTTGGTTACATGTGTGTTGCATGGACTGAATAATTTTCAGAAACAGAGTTCTGCTTCATTACTTTATTTACGGTCCAGCTCGTTAGCCGCTTTTAGATGTACTTGTTATAAAATATACAACTTTTGTTAACATACAACTTCGATCTGCGTCACACTGGAAATCAGACTAACTAAAGGTATGCATGCATGCATATATGTAGAAAAACTAATTTCGTTCTATTTAAGGGACATTTCATTAAAAGACAGTAACTCGTAAACCTGTCGCTTAATTATACAGTTGCTTTTTGCTCCAGTTTAAAATAGAAAAAAGCCTACTACTAAGTGATCATGCTTTTCAGTTCAACTTTATCATTCACCTGTGCACAGTTGCAAGAAAAACCGAACCTTTTATAAAAACATTCAACTGACAAGCCCTGCTGTTGTACTGCAAATCTTCTAAAAGTCTTCTGGTTTTCGGTTGTTTAAAGCCAGCTTTGTACTAACCCTGGCAAGTTAGTCCAAGTTTAGCAGTGATCGGACTATGAACAATCGGGCCCTGTTCACCAAAGATTCAGAGGAGACACTTCATCACAGCCAACAACGCTATGGCGATTGTTGTGATCCCGGATGATAAGATTGCTACCCCGTTGCGTTTAGCCTGTGCAGCGGAGTCAGTAAGGTTCAAGCTAAGGTTAGGGTTAGGGTAAGGAATCTGGTTAAGGTTTGGGGATGGTGAGGTTGTTACCCCATTACACTTATCGCGGCTGCAGCAGTTGATCTGGCACTTTGAGAGTAAGGGATGGGGGCAAAAGGAACTGCATGTTGAAGATAATTCGCAGCCTCTCCCAAAAACCTCGCGCACTCCTTTCACATAAAGCTTGGCACATCGATTGGCAGGAAAGGGACAGGTCACTACAATCATGTTACTGTCACAGCTGGACCAGGAGTGTGTGCTAAGACACTCGTAGCACTGCAGAGCATTCACTGGAAGAAAAATAGGAATTTATCATTTATTGCTGTTATTCTAAACCAGGGTCACACCAGTTAGTGGAGGATACTTATTTCAATTAAGTTGCCTAATTTCTAAACTTTCTATCAACTGGTAATCGTAGTTACTGTGATTAGTAAAGATCTGAAATGCTGATCAGAAACCGTTTGTCAATTGTATTACTACAGAATGAATAGGCGGCAATCTTGGAACTTTGACGAAGCTTATGTAATATAAAATTAGTCAAAAGGCGGATTTCTTGCATCAGATGCTGATAAAAAAAAACGCATTCAGGCGAAGCAGAACATTGGTTATCTGAATCACATGCAGTTTCTCGATTAATTTTTGTTGCAGCTTTCGTAAATAAGCTTTGTGCGGGTCCGTACGGTAAAACAAGAGTAAACTTAATTCATGAGTGTTGTAGCATCAAATGCAAGAGAAAAAAAGCTTTGTGCGCGGGTCCTAAGTATGTTGCACCATCAAATTCCATACTCCTGACGTAAGCATGGCCAATCAGTCTGATGCAAGCGCGAAACTCTGAGTGAACTGAATAATTAGTTGACACATCCTTTGTGTTTTTATGTTAACTTCTCTGCCTTGACCGGCACTGAGAACTCTATCGTCCGACGAAGACACCCGTTTTTACTCATAGTATATGCAAAACCAAATAGATGTTCCGTTCCCAGTGGAGCTGTCTCGGTGATGTAGTGGTATGACAGTCAGATTTGAAACAAAAGAGTCGCGTGGGTCCGATTCCAACTCGAGCCATAACAACATGTTTTTCAAAATAAGATTTTCCGTTACAATATTAGCCGCTGTTTTTTCAATTCATGACGTATATTCTTCATCCCTTTAACTTCTATTGATATATAATCCACGTTAGCTTGATTGTAGACCATCGTTTCATGTACATAGATATAAAAAAAGTTTAAAAAGTAAGTAACAAAATACTCACCAGCTGTGGCTGTGAAGGAGAGAAAAACAGCGACACAAAGCAAAACCCTCATCGTGTCAAAGTTCGTCAGGTTGATCGCTGAAAAGTAAGAAAATAATTGTTTCATGACATCAATAGAGCAACATTAATGGGATCTCGTTAAACCGATAAGAACTGGTGTCTCAAAACTGACGATGGACTTTAGAAACTGCCTATTAGTGTCCGTATATATAATACGGTGTTAGTAACCGTATATGAAAACGCTACCCCATTTCGATTCAGCATAACGTTTTTTGAAAAGCAGTGTAAAAGTTTCCAGATATGCAAGAAATACGATGATGGAGCTTGTAACGTTTGTCCGCCTATACCGATTGACAAAGCGGAACTAAAGATTGTTTTTCTGCGAGTAAAAAGCCAGAACCGGGATTCCTTCCTATTTCACAACAAAGCAAGCTTTTTTTTATAGATACGATGTCCCGGGGACATCAGTGTACTGACGAACAACTTGTTTTGAAATATTTGGACATGCAGTATCAGCATGAATTTGAGACAACACGGTGATGACCGTTCAGCAAAGCCGACAAGACAAGAAAACCAATTACTGATTTAATGGCGCGCGAGGGAATCCACTTAATAACTAATGATTACCTGGAATCTCCCAATCAATGTAGTTTCACTCGTTTAACTTGAAGAAGAAAACTCTTTCAGTCCTTGACACTGAACTTACCAAATTGTCTTGAGTAAATGCAGCAAAGTCTTTTGAATTTGAATTTAGTGTTCAGTGTAACCACGAGGCCAATGAATAGATCCTTGCAGTGAGGTTAGATAAAGGGATGGGCGTATTTATAGGATCACTACCCCATCCCCCCATCACCAGTTCCTGAGCTGATTAGAATCTAGCTTCTCCGTGAGTGATATAAGTTAGAACGATCTTTTCGGTCGAACGGCTAAATCGTCCACATCGTCCTGCGAACTGTAAACTGAATTAAAGGTGAGGCAACGGTAGAACTATGAGAGTGCAAACTTTATTTCCTTGGTTAAACGATTTTTCAAGACAACTAAAATCGTCGTACTGACATTCTTACTTTAGTCAGTCGAATTTATTTGAAACCGTTTAATATGCAACTGACCGTGAATCCACGCATGAAACGAGTTGCAAAAAGTCAGTTTTACGCCCTTAATTTGTGTAAGTGTTTTATCTTCCTACAATTCATCATCATCATTTACTTTATTTCATCTCGGGTTAAATGAGGTTGTTTAAGTCTCCAGCAATACTTTGCTAATGTGCCGCGAAAAAAAATTGGGGTCAGGCGAGTGTTTGCTGTCAAGTTTACATCGACATCAATTCAAGCGTGATGTTTTCAACTAGAACTTAGAGGCCGTCGGAAAATCCATTTGTTAACGGCCTAACGCCCAATGGACGTTAAGGGTTAAACTCAACTCCCCTTCCCATGTATCTAGTAAGGAGAATTGCAAATATTTCATATTGATGAATAACAACAGAACAGATTTAAGGACGACCAATCACGTTTCTTTTGGCGGCTGAGTGAGTATGCATTACCTAATTTTAAAAGCAGTGAACTAAAATTAGATTATAATAGCTACAAAGTTAGTTTTGTTTGTTTTATCATGTGGAAAGACAAAAGATTTATTGACCATCACGAATCCACTTGACGGTAAATAGAACATGCACAAAGCCCTGCTGTAATACTATTAATATTATGGTAGCATGATCGCATGGCATGATCGCATTTCTATCATAAGTATTTGCCGGCTTGCACAGGCCAGCACTGTAACATATACCCCGGCCTACAGTCACGTGCACATCATTTCATAAACCAAGTCCATTCATCACAACTAGCCTCGTCTGCAGGCAACTCTTAAGTGAAAAATGAAGCAGATACACTTTTTTTTCTTAATAAGAACAAACTTAATAAGAACACTGAGGCTGAAATCACCCAAAAAAATAAGAACAAGTTAAGAACAGACTGAGGCTGAAATTGAAACTTATTTAGAATTATTTTTCTTATCAAAATATTAAAATCAGCAAAATATCACATTGTGTGTATATGTACTATAATCTTCCTACCCTAGATATAGCATACTTTCTACATATATGTTGTATACAGTACATTATTCTGTAGTTTGAGATACAATATGTACTATGTTTACATATACTACAAAGATTTTACTTTTCATCAAATCTAATCGGGTATGTTAGGTCTTTGAAGTTGAGAAAATACACAGGAGTGAATTTCCCGCCAAAACAGCTGTTATTTAAAACGCGCGTGCCACTCATAGCAATTTTTACATGGTGAAGCATTTATGGCAACATTTCGTCAACTCCGTTAGTATTTATACAACATATAGAACACACACAAAGCCCTGTTATTATATTATGATAATAAATTACTATATTTTGTTCTTTTAAAAAACCATGCTCCTTACAATTACAAAACTAATAAATTGTATAAACAGTATACTTGTGGCACGGCCACTACGAGAGAAAACAAAGCTAGGTGTTACAAACCAAAAGCAATAGCTAGACGTGGTTAGTTTCCTTGCTAAGAATCGGCGACAAATCTAAGTTTTGATTTCTTCGCATGGCCGCCAACCAGCATGTTTATCGACTGCATATCAATGTTTTTGTTTGCAACTGTAGTCGCTGCATCGGACTTCAAGCTGTGAATTCCAAAATTAAAACCATTTCTAACAAAAGGCTTCAAACTTTCCTATTAATTAAAACATTTCTCGAGCGCTGGTATAAGATATATCCAGTGAGGTTCTTTTCAAATCGGCTTTTGTCCATCGACAGGTGTTATGCCTTTGGCAGTCAGCCTCACTGACATTGCAACAGGACAAGTAAACTTGCCAGTTCGATTTCAATTAATTATAATATATTGTCGAAATTGATCGTTTTTCTTTTGGGTACCGTAATAGGCGAGTTCTGTTATCCCGACAGCCCGGATCGAGTTGTTAATCCAGCATGTACTTGCATTGTATATTGTTTGTAACTGCGTTTCTGTAGTTTTATTCGAATATTGGAGCCTGAATTCCCTCGGATGACAGTTCCCGAACTGAACGCATGCTTATGTCAAGATCATAGGATCGCAGTGTCAAAACAAACTTTGCGAAGAACCGATTTGGGTTTATCAATTAAGGCTCACGAACTTGCGATGTCCGAAGCCTAGCTTGGACGATCAGCAAGCGGCAAACAACCACACCAAGTTTACATTGTTTTTCTGAGCACTTTTTGGTGCAACATTTTGATTTCGTTTGAGACATTAAATGGTTTGAAAACAGAGAATCTCAGAAAGTATAGAGTCATGGATGCGAACAGAAGAAGCCTCGTAGGTTCAGTGTAGTGTTGCCAACTACAATCAGTGTTGTCTCCTTGTGTCATTTCTGTACGTTCAGGATTGTTCTGCGGCAATTCAGACGAAATTTCCGTCCGTTTAAATTGTCTCAGAATGACCCGGAAGGTACATAAATGACACAAGGAGACTACAAATATGGCAAACAAGCTCTATTTGCGTATTTTGTATAAATTTCGACGATATTGCGAAAGCTGTGTTTACTCCCATGCAAACTCTATATGTACTCAAACATTGTAGCCTGGGATACCTGTGCTGAAAGACGGTGATATTGTCAACTTTTCAGGACACTGGAGATGTTACCTAAGACGACTCGAGTTCAAGCAAACACTCATCTCGATTCGGATTATTATATTAGCTGTCGTAAATTAAGGTGGCTGAACACAGCTTTGACAGCTTCCGTGTAGCATTCATTGACAGGGACAATCTGTCAGAAAGGTAACCAAAATTGGCACAAGAAAAATTCAATTAATAGTTATAGAACTAAGAGTTTATGGTTTTTGTGAAGATTTTGGCTGTTTCCATGGCAACGTAGAAGTCTCAAAACAACACTAGGTCAGGCGAAACACAGGTGGACACTGGTTACCAAGCAAGCCTAGCCTGCAGAAGGGGGCGCACAATTTTCTCTTTGTATCAGTAAAACTAAGTAATCACACACAAACATTTATTTAATTCTCGAAACTACTTTAGCAATTGCAAAGGATAAAAAGCATACTATATACAGGATCATGAACTAAGAGCACTAAACTAAAACCAAGTTGCTCAGCTTCAGACTATCCCTTGTTATAATAAAAGCTCCACGGGGCTTGTGCATATTTTGCTGAGTCAGAATATCACATGTGTAACTCGAAACGTAGCCAGAAACGGGTTTCCATTTGATGTCAGTGATCGAACTTTAGGACAAATAAAACTAGTCTACATATAGCACGTAAATAGTATCAAAACCTTGTACCCATACTTGGCTACATGTGTGTTGCATGGACTGAATAATTTTCAGACTGAAACAGAGTGCTGCTGCATTTCTTTATTTACGGTCCAGCTCGTTAACAGCTATTAGAAATATACAACTTTTGTAACATACAACTCCGATCTGCGTCACACTGGAAATCAGACTAACTAAAGGTATGCATGCATGTAGAAAAACTAATTTTGTTCTATTTAAGGGACATTTCATTAAAAGATATTAGCTCGTAAACCTGCTGTCGCTTAATTATACAGTTGCTTTTTGCTCCTTTCAAATACAAAAAAGCCTACTACTAAGTGATCATGCTTTTCAGTTCAACTTTATCCTTCACCTGTGCACAGTTGCAAGAAAAACCGAACCTTTTATTAAAAAAAAACATTCAACTGATAAGCCCTGCTGTTGTACTGCAAATCTTCTGAAAGTCTTCTGGTTTTCGGTTTTTCAAAGCCCGATTTGTACTAACCCTGGGAAATTAGTCCAGGTTTAGCAGTAAACTGGCTATGAACAATCGGGCCCTGTTCACCAAAGATTCAGAGGAAACACTTCATCACAGCCAGCAACGCTATGGCGATTGTTGTGATCCCGGATGATAAGATTGCCAGCCCGTTACGTTTAGCCTGTGCAGCGGAGTCAGTAAGGTTCAAGCTAAGGTTAGGGTTAGGGTAAGGAATCTGGTTAAGGTTTGGGGATGTTGAGGTTGCTACCCCGTTGCACTTATCGCGGCTGCAGCAGTTGATCTGGCACTTGGAGAGTAAGGGATGAGGGCAAAAGGAACTGCATGTTGAAAACAATTCGCAGCCTCTTCCAAATACCTCGCGCTCTCCTTTCACTTAAAGCTTGGCACATCGATTTGCAGGAAAGGGACAGGTTACTACAATCAAGTTACTGTTACAGCTGGACCAGGAGTTTGTGCTAAGGCACTCGTAGCACTGGAGAGCATTCACTGGAAGAAAAACAGGAATTTATCAATTATTGCTGTTATTCTAAACCAGGGTCAAACCAGTTAGTGGGGGATAGTTATTTCAATTAAGCTGCCTAATTTCGAAACTTTCTATCAACTGGTAATCATAGTTTTTGTGATTAGTAAAGATCTGAAACGCTGATCAGAAACCGTTTGTCAACTGTATTACTACAGAATGCATAGGCGGCAATCTTGGAACTTTTTTCGACGCTTTTATGTAATATAAAATTAGTCAAAAGGTGGATTTCTTGCCTCAGATGCTGATAAAAAGTGCATTCAGGCGAAGCAGAACATTAGTAATCTGAATCACATGCAGTTTCTCAACTAATTTTTGTTGCAGCTTTCATAAATAAGCTTTGTGCGGGAACGTACGGTAAAACAAGAGTAAACTTCATAAGTGTTGCACCATCAAATGCAAGAGAAAAAAAGCTTTGTGCGCGGGTACATACTATTGCACCATCAAATTCCATACTTCTGACGTAAGCATGGCCAATCAGTCTGATGATCGCTACTAAGCGTGAAACTCTGAGTGAACTGAATAATTTGACACATCCTTAGTGTTTTTACGTTTATTTCTCTGCCTTGACCTGCACTGAGCACTCTATCATCCGACGGAGACACCCGTTTTTACTCATAGTATATACAAAACCGGATGGATGTTCGGTTGCCAGTGGAGCTGTCTCGGTGATGTAGTGATATGACAGTCAGATTTGAAACAAAAGAGTCGCGTGGGTCCGATTCCAACTCGAGCCATAACAACATGTTTTTCAAAATAAGATTTTCCGTTACAATATTAGCCGGTGTTTTTTTCAATTCATGACGTATATTCTTCATCCCGTTAAATTCTATGAGTATAAAATCCACGTTAGCTTGATTGTAGACCACCGTTTCATGTACACAGATATAAATAAAGTTTCAAAAGTAATTAACAGAATACTCACCAGCTGTGGCTATTAAGGAGAGAAAAACAGCAACACAAAGCAAAACCCTCATCGTGTCAGAGTTCGTCAGGTTGGTCGCTGAAAAGTAAGAAAATATTTGTTTCATAACATGAATAGAGCAACAATGGGATCTCGTTAAACCGATAAGAACTGGTGTCTCAAAACTGACGATGGACTTTAGAAACTGCCTATTAGTGTCCGTATATATAAAACGGTGTTAGAAACTTTATATGAAAACGCCACCTGATTTCGATTCACCATAACGTTTTTTGAAAAGCAGTGTAAAAGGTTCCAGATATGCCAGATATACGATGATCGAGCTTGTAACTTTTGTCCGCCTATACTGATTGACAAAACGAAACTTAAAATTCGTTTCTGCGGGTAAAGAGCCAGTACCGGGATTCCTTCTCTATCGGCATATGAGAGTTACTGTTAGAGAAAAATTTCACAACAAAGCAACCTTTTTTTTATAGATACGATGTCCCGGGGACATCAGTGTAAAGACGAACAACTTGTTTTTAAAAATTTGGACATGCAGTATCAGCATGAATTTGCGACGACACGGCGATGACCGTTCAGCAAAACCGACAAAACAAGAAAAACAATTACTGATTTAGTGGCGCGCGAGGGAATTCACTTAATAACTAATGATAAACCTCCCAATCAATGTAGTTTCACTTGTTTTACTTAAGAAGAAAACTCTTTGACACTGAACTTACCAAATTGTCTTGAGTAAATGCAGCAAAGTCTTTTGAATTTGAGTTCAGTGTTCAGTGTAACCACGAGGCCAATGAATAGATCCTTGCAGTGAGGTTAGATAAAGGGATGGGCGTATTTATAGG
>JAOBYE010355316.1:0-14828 GCA_025403585.1 Parazoanthus swiftii
CAAAGCGCAGTTAAACTGAAGCAAATTAAATTTTCCTTAGCAACGGTCTGAAAAGATAGTGTAATGGGCCCTTAACCCCACCCCATCTGTGCTAGTTTGTAAATGCTATCAGTAAAAATAACTCCAGTTGGTAATTTGAGGCTTACTTAGTTTTCCTATCTTTAAGGTGTCCTGACAGTTCGAACACAGGGAAAAAGATGATATATGCAGCGACGAAGGATACCGTCAAGAGAGCATTCACGGGACTTTTTTTGGAGTTCCAGTTAAACTGTGACAAGGATGTGGTTTACAAGCCCTTTATGGAGGAAGTCCAAAAGAAAGCCTAGAAAGTTCAACAAAGCAATAACTTGTTCAGTTCTTTACAGCTTTGAACATTTATCATGAAACAATCTCAAATGTTGACTGTCTTTTTTTAGCTTATACAGTGTGCAACGACACATACATTTTGATTTTGACACTTTGAATTAGGCTCCCAAGTAATGCATTGATTAGAAGTTGTTATTTGATTTACTGAACGTTTTGTATACAACTATGCATGGGGGCCCGTCTGGTCAACAGCATTTAAATTAAAAAGGGATACCCTTTAAAAAATAAGTTTGAGTGTGTGTTAAAAAAAATGACATGACAAGATATGTTGTATTACTTGCAAATAAATTAGTATTTTGGTGAAAACAAATGTAGGAACGGGCCCCCATATAAAATCCTTAAAATGTTTGGCTTCACTTTTAGTTGTCATTTATTTTGTAAGAGCTCTATACTAGACCCAGGGGCTGTCTGTCAGGGCAGCAGAAAATCAGGGGTCAAACAAAAGTCAAGAGGAGAAGCGGGAGCCCCTGGGGACATTGTCTTGTAGAAGTAGTTCTCAAAGTCTGGAATTAATTAAAAATGCGGCCAATCGGGCGCGAGCAATTAAAAATGCGGCGATTCAGCGTCCAAAGACTTGAAATGCATTTCATCACTTGCTTCACGCCAAGCACGTTGCTGGAGGCAGCTTTGTAAACAACGAAACAATTCTTGTTCGGGGTGTGAGAAATATTTTACACTCACATAGATGTCAATACCAAACGACGAAACAGTGAGTGCTGTGAAGTCTGGTCTGGAGGCTTTTCAGAACGTGGAGAAGTTGAAGCCAGAACAACAACTGGATGTCGAGAACATTTTAAGGAGGAGGGATAAGTTTGCCGAACTGCTGACCGGAAGCGCAGTGCTTTTTTAAAATGTCTCTTCTGCTACATTCCTCGACTAAAAATTGAAGTCTGTTCACCGTACACTGCCATCCTTTTTTGTATATTCTCTATTCTATTCTTACTACTTCGACACACTGCCTTGGGAATTCCATCACCCACGCTTATTTCTTTTCCCAATACGGCTTCGAAGGCCTTTACATAATCCACAGTGATGATTCGCTTCGATCTATTGCAAATAAAAAAACATGCACTCTTCTCTGGAGTTGAAATCATCTTTCACCAGACTTTTGAAAATCAAAACACCTTATTACAGGTCTCCATCAATTTCTTTAAATTACTATGACATAGTCTATGTAGTATTTGAATTGTGACGATCAAAGAAACAAGCAAAATTTGAGTGCTGTCGAGAACTCATTGACCTCCACCGAGGTTGAAAAGGAAAAACAGGACACGGTACACGTTTGATGTTTGTCAGCTGCTAAATAGTTTCGGTTACGCCCTGTTGTCATTTTCAGTTATGACCCGCGTTATCAAGTTAAACGATCTTAGAACTAGCATTTTAAGACAATGACCCCAGGGGCATTTATTTTTTCGCGGATCGGCCTTCGGCCTTACCGCTCTTGGACTCGCTTCGTTCGGCGAGAAATACTCGATCGCCCGACTGACTGCCCCTGGGTCTCCGAGGATGAACTTCGCTTCGCTCTTGGCTAAATTTGCATTCTGTGACTGCTACCGCGTGATGCCGATTTGCGGAACAAGCTGAGCGTGTAGTTATGACGTCACTCATAGTATTTGCCTGTCGTTGACAGGCAACGTGACAAAATTCGCGCCTCCAATTTCCAAGTAGAAAATACTTTTTCTTCATTTACTCGAAAGTCAGAAAAGATACAAACGTGGAGTTTCGACTTCAGAAAGACAAACAGACCATCTTTCAAGTGGTGAATTTTTGAAAAAATGACTAAAACTTTCGGTTTTTGGTCCGGTGTATCCTTTAATTCTGCTAATATTTTAATGTAACCGCGCCACAACGGGTTGCTTTACAGAAACGATTGTACATAACTTAGTTTTCCAGTAGTTTTCCTTGCGTCTGCGGAATGACTTTTCCTAATGTGATTTCTATTGCTACATATAGTTCTGTAACGCAACGGTTTGTTTAGCTTACAGAAACTGTCCTTTCTGTTCAATTTTTTCCCTTACCACATATCAATTAACAAGACAGAAATATTGGAAGAAATTTTGCGTGTGCCGCGGTTAACAGCACTTCTATTAACCAACAGTATTACATTGAATATACGGACTAACGCCGGTCTTGCAACCAATAAGGGACTCCCCGGGGATTGGCTACCCCAGCTCGTGTTGATCCTTAAAGGCCACTTGTACATCAGAGCAACAATTACATTTACATCAATATGATATTTTTAACGTAAGGAAAATGTTCTTGCATCTAATATATCAAGCAATAAAGGTGATAACACACGAATGAGCGCGTGTCGAGGTGAAACGTTTTACTTTTCGATACTCGGAGGCCAGAAGAAGCCTAAGAAACATCCGCGGGGGTTAAAAAAGCTAGGAAATCTGGAGGGAAGCCGCGTCATCACATGTGACTAGTCTCATTCGCCTGAGCCCTTCCCCGTGGGTGTTAGAAAACAATTTAAATGTTCATGGATTGAGTTAACTTCAATCAGCTCATCACTACATGTGAGATCATCGTAAAAAATTTTGCTTTTTCGTTTTGCCTATCCTTTAAGGGAGTCTGACGCCTGTTTGAACCTGGGGCATTTAATACATCCACCTAATATAATACTGTGAGTTCCGAACAGAGATGTGTCGGAAACATGATGGACAGTGTATGCCTTCAGATTGTCCCGACGGGGCAAGTGAGCTTTTCGGACTGGCAATATTGGAAATGTGTCTTCTTCTATATTTTGCGTTTGGGGACATAAACGGTCATATAATTATCAAATACTCGCATATTCAATCACTGATTTCACTAAAGGATGGTCTGTTGGAGAACTCGTCCCCGCCATGCGATGGCCTTATCTAATGCTATACGTTGCTGCTTCGATGACTGCGACAGAGTGGCCGTTGTCGGAGAGCGTGCTTCACTAGCTCCGTGAGGTACAGGGCGACTTGGATAGGAATGCCACGAAGCCAGGAAGATTCCTAATTTGGACTCCGGCTATTCTTTCTGCTTCTTCCACGCTGCGCTGTACTTGACTACGGTGTTAACGGCACTGGAAACAACTAACAGGTTTATCATCTGGGGAACCAACTGCTGTAGGGTTGGGTCTTCGAAAACGTAAAGTAAGAGGAAGATCTCCCAGACAGAAAGAGCCTGAGAGCGCATTGAAAGATGGTATTTAGCAAACACATTGTGCAAATCAAGTTTGGAGCGAGTAAAATGGTCATGATATTCAAAATTGTAGTGAAAAAGCGATGAAAGAGGAGCAGGCAGTAAGTTGTTTATATGTGAAAAGACAAAACAAGCTACTTGGCACTTGAAGATAGAGTGAACAGGCAAAAAATTAAGTCTTTGAAAAAATGGTTTGGTTTGAGTTTGAGGAGGTGAGAAGGTATTAATGCGAACCTTAAAGCTTGCTCTAAAATTAAACAAAAGTAAAGGATGTGGACCTTTAAGTCTTGAGTCTTCGACAAAAAAAAGTAAGCTGGACAGTTTTAGTGCTCTGTAGGGGTTTTTTTGTTTTCTATGAAAACGAAATTCACTGGTTGCACGTGGCTGCAAATAAACTCGGTTAAGATTCGAGTTTTTTGACTTGTAGCCGTTTAAGAGTTTGCATGACTCATTTTAGCTGAATTTGAATTGGTTTTTCTGGTCGCGATCGATACCAGCAAAGCTCTAAATCATAAAATTAGTTGAATCCGACAACAACTCGGTGACTTAACGAGCTTCACGGTTTAGAGTTTTCAGTGTAATTATTTCTTGAAGGCAGTTTGAATTTTTCGTGTCGGAGTACCACAACACGCGGAAATGATGTGTTTAAAAAGAGAGAAATTGGGAAAAGCGACACGTATTTTATTTGTACAGTAAAATTATTCAAGCGTTCCGTTTATTAATGGACTACATGGAAGAGCTGGGAATTTCGTAAATGTGATAATTTATAATATCGTCAACTTGCAAAATCGGGTATGAAAATGTCCACTTGAATAACGCTAGAGTAACTTAAAATACAGTGCAAGTCAGTCAATGTTTCAGTTTGGCCTTCGGCAAATTCTACAGTTGTTGATATAGTGATCAAAAGATGACGTTTATAAAACGGTTCGAAGTTTCATCTGGGTCTAGACTGATTTAAGTTTTTGTTTGTATCTCCAGAACTATGAAAGAGCCAATCACACAAGGAAGCCACGGCCATACACGCCGTACCGCTTGAAAGTGGGTCGTTACCATTCGCATACAGCACTCATTGGTGCGTCGATGTCCCACGTTACATGTGAAAAGATGCTAGCCTGTGTCTGAAAGTTTCCCCAAAAGTGACTATCATGTTACGGACATGTGACCTGCAACGCTTGAAAGTCTGTTCCCAAAGTTGCCCATGGTGTACTTCAAGCCCTCGGTAACACCAGCTGCAAGGCTCAATCATGACAACGTCAAAGAGCGTCTCGACATCGGCCACAAGATTTGACAAATTCCAAAAGCGACTCGAGTCTAAGAAGTTGAGGTTTCGTTGAGGTAATTCAGTGCATTGACTTGTAGTTAAGGTTAAAGGATAACAGCTTAAACAGATCAGATTATTCCATTGCTGTTATTATTTACGTCTTGTCCTCATGGTTACCAACAGAGCCAACAATTGATCTATAAAGAAAACAAAGTTGCAAAGCACACTGTTTTGAAAACACTTTAACGTCCGGACCCCACTGAAAATTCACTGTATGTGACGTGGGGGTAATGTCAAACTCAGGGCCCCATTGAAAATCAATGTGTGTGACGTGGGCAATTAAATTCACATTCTCGTCAAGATGTCACGTGACCTCACTCTTGCCGCGCGGTTTGACGTTCGCAGATCAAGTTTCAACTTTTGCAGTAAGTGAAATACGGCAAGATTTTTTGATCTTTTCAACACTGCAAACCCACGTATAAAGTAAATGTTTTTCGTCATGTTTTAACTCTTGAACAAGTAGCTTGTTTATTTTGCGAAAGGAGTTGGGAGACGAACTTTTGCGATTCAAAAAGTAGCATGTGGAATGATCAAAAACAAATATGGCGACCAAATTATACCAGCCACTGATTTACACAACGAAAATTGCAAATTCGGCGGTTAATTTGTGTTTTGGCACTAAATATTGGATTATTTATACGTAGTAGACAATGTAATAATTTCAGTAGTTTATCGCTGCACATTGTTTGCTCTGTAATGTTCGTTTCTCTAGAGCTTAGTACAATTGCGTCGTCAACAGAAACAACTGAAATGTATTTATAATATAACTCGTTGATTTTTTTATACTGCGATGGCTCCTTTTATAGATGGCCCACTGTATAACCGCTAAATGTAACAACAACTCTAAATGTAACAACCATCCTAAATGTAACAAAACTCAACCTTAAATGTAACAACAACCCTAAATGTAACAAAAATCAACCCTAAGTGTAACAAAACTCAACCCTAAATGTAACAAACGACTCACCCTAAATGTAACAAATTTTTAATCCTAAATGTAACAATCTGAACCACCCTAAATGTAACAAATTTTAACCCTAACTGAAACAAAAGTATGTTTACCATCATTTACATGTTTTAGTGAGCGATACGATCACCAGGATGAAATACAGGTCACCACGAACCATCCTTCGTGATGACGTCACATGTCTTCGAAACCATAATTATATTTTGCCTGTTTTTATAGCGAAAGGTATCAAACTTTGTTGTAAGTCTCTATGGGGGACTCGCAATCAGTCAGAATGATGACGTTCCACGTCACGTGACTTTGGAACGTTTTATTTTGCGTACATAATGACGTCACAAATCTTCGAACTTTTTTCATTTCCCGCCTTTTTTTAAATGCAACGGGCTTCAAATTCTTTGAAATGTCACGTTACTTCAAAAAATCTTTACTGTTGTTTATTGTGAAAGAAAAGGCTATAAAACTTCTTTGGGGTCACTGTCAATCTTGTAAGACTGGAAGAATATATGATGGATAGCACAGCGGAAGCGCTAACCGTATTTCTGTATGTGCGTTTAAAAGAGTCATTGATTATAACTATACATCTGTTGGTCAGGTTCTTTACTACGTACTACTGCCTCAAAGTAGTATTGACCGTCTGGCGAGTAAACATCTCAAACAATACTAACGATACTTTAGTTTTTCTTTGTGACGGCATTTTTCGTCAGTGGAACAAGCTGTTTTCCATTCCAATAAAAACGGTGTAACAACTTTGTAAATCCATGCACTTAATAGTGTGCCGATAAGTCATTAAAGGTTCAGTTAAGACACTAGTTAACACTCACACAGTTATTTAGCTTCAAGTTAAAATATCAATACAGTGTTACATTTAGCGGTGATACAGACCCACAACCCAACATGACCTGATGCTCTGTAATTGTAAAAAGGTCGCTACTTGTAGCCCACAATTTCCAAATGATTGGGAAAAGATTGCGGAAACTCTAGGAACGTCTTTTTTCCCGCTGTGGTGTATTAACTCCGAATTTTAAATGCCAAACATTTTCATACGGCAAACCTCAAACCACGAACGTCGACCTGAGGTTTGCGGTTTGCGGTATTTTTCAAATACTTCGATCTTAATGTCGCTAATGTCAAAAACTGTCGCCACTATTTTTATCAAAACCTTGACGTCTACATGTAATTATAAGTAATAGTTGTGTATTCCATGTATCAAGTTATTTCTTGCGGGTTGATGGACAGTAAGTAGGACTTTCTCCAAAGTGGTTGCTGTTGCAGCGATCTTTTGCTGCAAATGGAACAACTTTGGAACTTGCGACTGTTACAGTAGTAAACTGGTCAGACTAGGGAGCGAAGATAGTCAAGATTAAAGCTAGGCAGACCTGTGTATATGGCTTTTTTAAAATTTCCAGCCATTTTCGGGAGCTGCATTTTTTTGCAATTATTCTATTTTAGGTTCGTGCTTTGCTTAGGAGCCAAATTGCGCGCGTTCGGACAATACTTCTTCCTTTTTCTCTCCGGCACCCAAGACAAGATATACATATTGCAACGTCTTAAATTTAGGTGCCATTGACGGTCAATAAAATAAAACACAAAACTGCGTGTCTTTTTTCTTATTATCGCTACGTTGAGAAATCCGCTTCTACTAACTCTTCCTTTTCAGGTTGATCATTTGTTTATTGCTAAAATGACTACAAACTCGTTTGTATATTTCATCTCCCTTAAGGTGATAGCATTCATAGTATCTTCGGTGCGGTATTCGTATTTCTTCGGCCCGGAATTCGTAATATCTTCGGTCCAGTACTCGTAATATCTTCGATCCAATGTACATAATATCTTCGATCCGGTGTTCGCAGTTACTTCGATCCAGTATTCGTAATATCTTCGATCCGGTATTCGTAAATCTTCGGTATAATATTCGTAATGTCCTCAGTCTTCTTATGTCAATCCTTATTCCGGTCGTTTTAGACCTTCGAGTTACACCTCAAATCATTTGCAAGCACACTAACCTGCTGAATGTCCCTTGTTTCACTCATCACGCAAAACTTCCGATTTACTCAATGTGAACAGCAAATAAAAAAGAAGATGTTTATATATTTGGTATAAAGAAATTGAACATCTAAATAGGACAGATCAAGACCTGGCCACAACGAGAAGGGCGGCTCCCAATGATACCCCCATTGTCGCCTTGTATGCGTGTTTGTTCGTCAGTTTGCTTTTGTGTGTTTTGATGTGTGGGTGACCGTGTCTGTGAGTCTATGGATTTGTGTGTGTGTGTGTGTGTGTGTATGCGTGTGTGTATGGCCCGTGTCTGTGTGGTTATTGTGTTTGTCTATGGATCTGTGTTTTAAGTTTGCGAAGAGCACAAAAAGTGTGACGCATTGAAAGCGGAAAATGAAAGAGTTCATTCGACTGTTTGTATGAGAGCTGGGCCAGTCACTTTTAAAGCAGAACTTCCTGTGTGTTTGTTCGGTGGGTGGAATGTTTAGAGTGTGGAATGCTCGGTGTGTGGAATGCATTAAAGGCGTGGTTGTCGTAACTTCACAAAGCTACCACCAACAATTACAAACAAAACATTTGATTATTTTCTTTTAGTGATGTTGCAAACACATAATTTTAAGGTGTTGCATTTGAAAGCATCCTCGATCCCAGGGCTTTTCCCTAAGAAGTTAGGAAAAGCCCTGGGGTCGAGGCTGATATGATTTGAGAGTGAACTAAACACCCGAGACTAAAATATAAGGAGTTTTCTTGAACATTAGTACATTTCGTGATGGTGTCAATTTACTTCGACTGCCAGAATGCTTCAGGAATTTTCTTTCTTGTTCAAATTTTTGTTCCCTTATGAAGTTAGTAGGCCAACTGGCAACCAACGTTCTAACAAAAGAAAATCTGCTTGGAAAGCATTCTGGTAGTTGTAGTTGGTGAAGCCATCATGCAGATGTCCTGTTGAAAATCGTCGAGAGTTTTGGGAAAAAAGGCAAGAACTCCTCACTGAAATCGTTAATTTTCCTCTGTATACTAATTATATAAGATTCTACTGCTTAATCAAGTTAAAAGAAGGAACCTTTACATGAACTAGGAGAGTTTTGGTTCAAAGCAGTTTGTTTGGGTTTCTTCAAGGAACACTTTTCTTGTTAACGGATTTTTAAAACTGCTCGAGTAAAATATTAGGCTTAGCCACAAGTTGCTTGGTACCTTTTTGCCAACTTTTGCCATTTCGAGCAGCGTTTTGGCAATTTTTGGACATTTCGAGCAGCTTTTAACTTTTGAGGAAACTTGATGCAACTTTAAGAAACTTAAACCTATTCTGCCAGGGGGGATGGACAGAAGTCTTGAAGTCAATTACGTGATCTTCTTGGAATATAGGAAATCCCTAATTTTCTCCCGTTTACCATCGTTTCTGGTTGGTCAAAAAAAACCGAATAAAACTACAAATACTGCTACGAGGAATTAAAATGTTTGACGTTCTTTTTGTATACTTCTACAGCTGAAGGAAATTCGTAGCGCTCATTTGTGTTCTGAAACTTGTTTTTAAAAAAATGAACTTAGGCAACTTGAAGCAATAAAACTTGACAGATTTGGTGGGAACAAGAATGTTTTTTTCACTAGCCTGACGGGTCGGCGGGTTTTGATCTTCTAATGCGAGTCCAACCCGGCGCCAGATACGGGTCACTAGTTGCTGTTTAAAATGATATTGGAATTTAATGGTGATCTTATAACACATTATGACATAGTTTGCATGCGGCTTTATATAGAAGTAAAAAATAAAATAAAAAAATAACCGCATCCCGCATCACGCTTTTCGGGTAAAAAGGATGGTAAACTAATAATTTCTTATAGGGCTTTTAAAGGTTTTGAAATATTTATGACCGTAGGTACAATATTATAGTTGTGATTAACATCCAACGCATGGTGGATAGACATTGATTGAAAGTTACTGTCCGTGTTGAATAATTGCTACACAGTTGATTGCGTTCAACACGGGTTTGTACTACATTCTTAAATACATAGGTCTCTACCTCTCTTGTCTGTTTTGTAGGGAAGCGGATCGCAATTATCCTAAAAAACACTGTAACTAGTAGTTCGCGTGCTTAAAACAGGCAAGGTGTGACCATAGTTAAGTACTTTCAGCTTCAGCAGCTTTTAAAGCTAATGTGTATCTATATGCAAATAACTTAATAAGTTATCTTTGGATCGGGTGCCTCTCAGATGTGAAGCGAGGAGTGGCTCGATCCAAAAGCACCACTTGTCAGTGTTCCGTAATAGTAGAAACAACTGCTACAATCGCACTGAGAACGCACTCCGGCGACTAGAACTGCGCCTATTCCCAGCTTCACATGGTATGGTCTGCATGCAGTAGTGTTAACACTATCACTATCAGGGTTTAGTCACACGAGTTAACTTTGTATTGTCGGTGATTGCGTTTGCATCGGCAAAGAGCACGTAAAAAGCACGTGGAGCAGGGACTGATTTTTCATGCTCGGAGACCCAGAGGCAGTCATTTAGGACGAAAGAAAAGTAAAGGGGAGTTGGAGGAGCATAATTCACCTATTTTCTCCTCGCGGATCGGTCTTCGGCTTCACCGCTCTTGGCCTCGCTTTGTTCGGTGTCCGAGGTTGACTGCCCCTGCACTGGGTCTCCGAGGATTGGGAATTATCCATACATGCCCTTAGATTATAACAATTTTCCATTTTGTAAGACCCGTTTATAACTTCATAGCTTTTGTAGTGTCAGTGAAACTAGTACTATATTAGCATTTACTAAAACATTGCAAAGCACCACGGACAGTTTCGAGGTGCCTGTTGTGTAAGCGAAATATAATCCTTTTGAGACGTGTTTATTTATGTTTCAGTAGTTCTAATAAGACACTAGCCCGCACAAAACCAGTTTTACTTGGCACATTGTTATAAGATACTCAAGACTCGACTAAAATGCCACGACTGCATGAGGCGCCATTTTTAAGTTCTCCTTGCTTGACTTGGACTCCCTTTCAATACGCGATAAGAGATATTTTGCAAACTCAATTTTGTGCAACGCAACCGCGGTTATACTGGTTTTTAAAATCTTCACTGTAATTACACTGATGTGTAACTGTGTGATGCATAATGATTAGTGATAATGGGATACAACATTGTGGAGCAACAATAGGACCAAAATAGCGACCTAAAAGCGAAATAATTAGACATATTATGGTCCACAGACCACAAGGGTGTGTTGCGATTTATTCTCAGTTCATTATAAAGCAATACAAGGCTGTGTTTACACTTAATGCGCGAGCACGCCTCCTGGGTAAGACTATCGGTGGGCCCTCGAGTACAACTACAAGGTCTCCGTCAACATTGTACTCGGGTACTTAAGTGGTGTTGATTTCTTGGGTAAAAAGTGTCTGAACACAGCACCATTTTGTGCCAGTGCAAAAGCATAAGTGTTCGGTCACTAAGTGTGAACACAGCATTAGGCTAAGGAAAGAATATCGCGCTTCCCATACTATGACTCGGATAGCATTTGAAACAAACAAGATTTGAAAAGTGAAATATTTTTAAATGCTAAAGTGATTCTTTCCGAAAATTGCGGGGCGTCTGTTTCGTTTCGCTCTTTTTTCTTTTTACAAAAGAAATACTACAATGGTACATTTCCGGTTTAAAGTTAATTCAGCCGTGTTTTCAGAGACAGAGATTATCGAAACTGCAGTATTGTTTAAGGTTAAAAAAATGAAATGTTCATAAACGTTTTAACCGGCCATATTTCGGTATGCTTCGCTTTAGGAGTCAGTTAATTCGAAGAGTTGAACACTTCGGTGTATTTTCAGCGTGACTTTTCACAATGTTACAACCTCTGTTTCGAATGGATAGATTTGGTATTGAGGGTGATGGATGATACTCATGAAGAAAGTATTGACACTTTATAGAGTGCTATAGAAGGGTGCAATATGAGAAATCACGACTTTGTTTTTGACATTTTAAGAAACCAATCACAGATTTATACGTTTTAAACAGCAACAAGAACAACATTTATTTACATTTAGGAGTTACAAACGGAAGTGATATTATTGGACAATGCTTGCATAGATCTGAAGAGGTAGTATAAAATACTCCGGAGTCTGGAGCTCCAATGAAAGAAAGAAAGAAAAAAAGAAAGAAAGAAAGAAAGAAAGAAAGAAAGAAAGAAAGAAAGAAAGAAAGAAAGAAAGAAAGAAAGAAAGAAAAAAAAGGAAGGAATGATGTTTCCGAAATGAAGGCACATCTCTAAATATAGTTGAGCAAATGTGTGCTAAGCAGTCAACGAAGTTATTTTTTTTATTGAGGTCAATAGATTTCCATGTGAGTGAGCTTTGGTATCTTAAACTGAATTTCCATATTTTTCGGGCACGGCAGGGGTGAAGTCAGGTAATTTCGATGAAACGCTTGTGTTGTAGAATTTTTCGGACTGATAGAAAACCCTGAAAATGCAGATGGAGTCATATTATGACGGAAGTCAAACGAAAGCATTGCTCTGTGTAAAATAAAAGGAATAGCTCGAGTAAAAATGTCCACACTACACACTAAAATGTCTAATAAGAGATTTAAAATGACACGCATGCCCAAGATAGACTGAACTGGCGACAAAACGTTGGTTCGGGAGTAGCTACTACTAAAGAATAATTTTTATAATCAAATTATATAGATTCATCATATTATAAATGTTTTTCATTGACCCAGGAATGGCTCTCACCGTGGATCAGGTTTTGGATCGTATCGGCAGTTTTGGTCTGTACCAGATCCGGCTTCTTTGTGTTCTGAGTTTTCTGATATGGGTTCCAAACGGGTTCCAAGTTATGTTAATGACGTTCGCTGGTGCAGAACCAGGATGGAAATGTGCTACCAACAGCACCAAGTGTAACCGCACTGGGATCTTTTTTGTCGGAGATGATTTCTACCAACAACGGTGCTCCATGAACAGATCAGACTGGACGTTTACAAACGAGTTCACTTCAATCGTTACCGAAGTAAGTGCTAAGTATTTCTCTCCTTTAAAACGAAATCAACCTTACAAGAAAAAACATTTTTATTGTTAACAAGAACAAAGCATATTTTTAAAGTTTTTGTTGAGTAATTGAAAGATGAAAACAAACAGTTTACCATAGTTTTGAGCCGGGTTCACATTTGCGAAGTAAGTATATAGCACAAGCATAAAAAATTTAAGTAACAAGGAACGTCAAGTGTGTGCTGAGATTTTAAAACAAGCTCGCATAAGTGTTCCTTTGTCCTTTCTTTTATTATTTAAACTTCTTATATGTGTGCTACGTTTATTTCATAAATGTGAAATAGGCTTAACAAGACTCTCTTTTCATCAGAAGTCTGAGTTAAACTGACTCTTTCGTGATTCGGTGTTTTTCATAGTTTGTTGTAATGACATAACCAAAGTAGTTGCAACCGAGACTAACTTTCAGTGAACAGTGTTGGAGTTATATGTCACAGTGTGATAGTGGATGCTGGATTAGTATTCACAAACCAGATTTAAGTATTTTGCTGCTGAACTGCTATTGATATTATTACAGTGGAGCTCCGTTAGTACAGTCACTAACAATTCAAATTTCACAGCAAGTCTTCAGCTGGTATTCCAGTTCCCCTTGGACTCCAGAAAGCACAAAGCATCGAACAAGTAATGAAAAGTGTGGAGTTCCGTAGTACTTAAAACTAGATATAAACCCCTAAAGAGTGGTTGTCTGTGTGGCAGACAGATTATTTCTTTCCTGTGCTTTCCTTCTTACAAACAATATTTGGTTTTAGATTGTTGCCAAAAACAAGTTTGTGAACTACTTATTTTTTGTTTTAAATGCTGCACTCAGTTGATATGCACTTCCTTGCAGTTTGACCTGGTATGTGACAAGACCTTCCTCGCCAGTTTGTCTTCCTCCCTCATCTTCGGTGGCTGGTTGCTAAGCTCAATTGTTGGAGGGTTCATTGCCGATAAATTTGGAAGGAAAGTTATCATGATCGTTTTCATGTTCACCTGTGCTCTGTTTGGTTTTCTGAGTGCCTTTCCAGAAGTCTACTGGCTTTTCGCACTTTTCAGACTTCTCGCCGGCATGAGTATAGGTAAGGCAAATGTTATGTGTTGGGAGTTGTGCTGACGGTGTTTCGCGTAACAGTTATACTGACATTGGTTAAGGCGTAAATTGCATTAGTTCAAATGCATTAATAAGTTGTTGCAACTGACCTGATTAAAAGTTATATCCAGGCAGCTGTACTTGCATGGTTGCTATGCGTACAAATTTATAAATAACGCATTTTACTACAAGAAAATGTACAATTGTTTACCGCTCCTAAGCATTCTGCTTTCACAAATATACGTTTTGCAAACATCGCAGCCAAAAGCTCCCACATTTGTAGTGCTGTGGCTTAGGTTCAAAGAGACCTAGACCAGTGGGTCCGCCTTGGAAGTAAAGAGCGCTGTAGAAAAACTCCGTGTCTCGACAAGGCTTAGCCGCTATGCAGTGCCAACGAGCTCTTATAAAAGCAAAACAGCTGTCAATTGCTGCCACTTCCTTAGTACCTCGGCTGCGCATGCGTACATCTCGATATTGTACACGTTTTGTTGAGCACTTTGATTTCTGGACTATACTAAACTTCTCTCATACTTCTTTGTACCCAGCATAGCTCACTCTTTCTAGTTTGAGCCCTTTGGTATACAGAAGTTTCAGCCTCAAAATCCTTCTCTGAGCTGCACTCATGAGTCTTCAAAAGACGAAACAGTACTGTCTGCAGATTAAGTGTTTAATTGGTGTATTATAAAGTTATCAAAAAGTTTATTCGTCTATTAACATTCAGAAATAGAATTAATATAAAGCTTGGGTATGTCAACTCTATATTAATAAAGTAACGCAAACTGATTGTTTCCTCTCTATCATGAAATAGGCGCAGGTAACATGTCCATATTTGTCATGATGACCGAGTACGTAGGAAAACGTCACCGGCACACGGCCGGCACTGCATTGTGGTTTTCGTGGGTGGCATGCCTCGTCAG
>JAOBYE010355427.1:0-14827 GCA_025403585.1 Parazoanthus swiftii
CAAGCCGAGGCTAAGGCTGAGTAAAAGAGTCTGTAGTCATTGTAATCAGCGGCAACTACGAATACGAAACTGGACTACTGTTTAATGTATCAAACTATAGTGGTACACGTGTAACCAAGAGCAATATCACGTTATTCTGGTCCGTAACAGCAATCAAAGCTGTGCTATTTGCCTTCTAGATGAGACTGCACACTGAAGCAGTGGTTATTTTTTACTGATGCAATTATCTGTTATCCGGACCTTTCTAGTTAATTCTGTTCAAGAATGTCTGACAACTCAAATTGTTATCATATTTTACCTTTTTCACAAAATTTCCCAAACACTTGACTGGGACACTTGCAGTGGTAACTGTCCGATTGGTACAGCGGCTGGCAGGTTGCATTGCTTTGACAAGGACTGGAGTCACACGGGGACTAGAACAAAACGAACAGTGATTGCCTTGACAAGGACTGGAGTCACGGGGACTAGAACAAAACAAATAGTAATTTTTTTTTGACAAGGAATGGAGACACACGGGGACAGTAGAACAAAACAAAGAGTGATTGCTCTGACAAGGACCGGCTGGAGTCACACGGGGACTAGAACAAAAATGAATTATCAGTCACTGAAATTATGTATGAAAATATAGATTGCAAATCTAGAAGAAACTTTATCTAGATGGGCAGTAGGGTCGCATATACGAACAATAAACAAACAATATGTACCGTTAAAGAAATGAGAGTCATTTTAGCAGAAGTAGATTGAGAGAGCCGCGGTTCTGTTTAATTAGCATATGAATCCTTTCCGTTTTTAAATTTATGTTTACAATTTTGTTGAATTTTGCTGTGCAATTTTAATGTAAAAGCTGTTAAAAATTCAAAAGGAAAGGAAGATGAAATGGAGTTTGACAAAGTTTGCTTTGGTATCAAGTTAATATGATTAAAACTTGAAAAATATTTCTAAAAAACCAGTAAACTATTTTTGAGGAACTATCTAAATATCAAATGGCACTGACTTTATCATATTGTAGCTAATTTGGGAAGGCAGTTTGATATTTAGAATACGTGAATGGAAAGCGACTAAACAACTAAAGTACAAACAATAAACATAGCGCGTACACATGCATTAAGCTATTTATTTTTTCAAGTCTTCTGATGACGAATACTTGAAAATCGAAATAGACACGTTTTTTAGCCCTGAAACAAAAGACATCAATACAAGGCTCTGGGGAATAATCCATACAAACTTTAAATTTTATTCCCCAGAGCCTCGTGTTGATGTCTTTTGTTTCAGGCTGATTAGTAAATATATCGAAATTGGTCCATTGTTTTTACAACTAATAAGAACAACTGCGTTTGTTGCATTTTAAAGCTTATTTTGCCATTTTTTAATTCTCCCTTTAATCCATTTTTCCAAATTTCCAGGTGAAACGCCCCCTTTTGCCGCCAGCAAAGAGTCAGCTATTCTAAACCTCATCGAAAACGAGATACTATTCACCTGAGCAGCGCTGAAATTCTTGAAAAGAAATATGAGAACCACTAAGGTTGGCAAATTTTCTTGAATTGTTGCACTCCGCACTCGACAAAATCTGTGAAAACGAGTATACTCATTTCCACCCGCATACATTCCTCTTCTCCGGTCCCTTGGGTGCAGCAAGAAGCACAAACAAACAATATCTTGAATTTTTCATCATTGTCCCCCGAAGAAGATTCCGAGTGTTAAACGAACCGAAAATTTGAAATTTTTTACAATTTTTTTTACTCTTTTAACAACATTTCAATAGCCGTATAGTTTTTAACATTGACTCAGTTTTAAAACTTTTAAGCTTTTAAAGAGTTTTGAGATTAAAGTTAAGCTGGCTTCTCACACTTAGAGAGACTCTTTGCAGCTCAAATTGTTGGAGCTTTCTTGTTTTGATCTTCCATCACATAAAACATTATTTAGAAGACTAAGAATATACTAAGCTAATTTGTATTTCTCCCGCAGTATACAAACTAACATACTTTCAAAAACCGATACAACAAGTTTGAAGTTTATATCAAGTCGAAATTGATTTGCTTTGCTCTTCCTTCATATAAAAACCCAACCTTAAAAGCGTGAGACTAAATAATATCTTTAACGTACTTATCATTTTCACAGTAACCGAACACCAACTTACCCGTAAGTAATAATGATGGAAGTGTTGGGTTTTCGCCAGGTCCAGAGGAGATTCGTACATACTCTTTTCGAGAAGTTCACACGGGTAAAACCCGTTTGTCGGGTTGGCGCCAAAATTCACCGATACACAACGCAGATGGTGAAGGCAAAGTGAAAAGCATTTCTGCACCTGAGCGACGCTGTAAGATGTGATTAAAGAGTTCTGCAACTTGTGGGATTCTTTCTGTAGAAATAAGGCGTATATAAAGCCGCGATTATCGCGACGAAGCGGCGGATTTTCCGCAACTGTTCCGGTACCAAACGAAACAAGCACAAGAACGCCGATTGTGGTTAACATGACTTTCCACGCGGAAATATATCAGTACTTCCTTGAAGAATACGGTTCTCACTTTACTAAAAGTTAATTAAAGACCGCATTTAAAGGCACTGTTTCTTGCTGTTTTGCGGGAGAGCTCTGCTTTTCGCATTGTTGTCCGATGGCGGTCAAGCGCCTGTTCGTCGTTAGACAGACGAAATCTTATTCTCACCGATAAGCTTAGAGAATTCAGGACCGAAACAGCACTCTTTTGACTCAGTTTGGTGGGTTAGATACGTAAAAAATAGCTTTGACACCTTTCACGCGAGCGTCTTTAGAGCGTTTATGACACAGTAAAAACAGGTGTTCTGCTAGGAACGCAAAACGACATTAAGGGCATTCTATTCCTCCCCTGCACTTCCATACAAGTTTACTTCCAAAGCCAGGTCGATTGACTAACAAATACTAAAGTCGTCCGACAGCGGTAGCAGCTGCCAAATATTTAAGGTCCTGCATGGCCACAATTGAGTTCGCACCTGATTTTGTTGGAAAATTGTAAACAAAACTAAACAAACCAAAAACAGTATTGAACTAAACGCTCTTGAAGTCGCTATAGAAACGAAATATCTGCGTTTAGACGTGTATTAACTATTATATTTTTTTAAAAGAACCTTTTTGTAAGAATGCTGTGGCTGAAAAATGACAAAAACTAAGGACATGCTAATTAATAACAAACCTCAGGCAGAGGCTGTAAAGAATGGAGCGTTTATTTCTACAAATGGAGAACCGCTGTGAAAGTGTCAGATAACGGTGCAGGAGAACGTCTTCACTCAATCCCCAGGGAATCAAATGACAAAGGGCATGGCGGCCATGTTGGTGTCCCTAACATAAGAACTATTTACATTACAACTTTAGTGTAAAAGGGCGCCAACATGGCTGCCATGACGTCACGTGAAAACGCTCTATTTGACATTTATTTTTGATAAACTGGCGGTAACAACGTATTTGGGTGCACATAGAAAATGAGTTAGATGTTGGGAACTGCCTTTGAATGTAAACAGACACAGAACTGCAAGTGATAAGTTTAATTTGTCTAGAAGTATCAAACATTTGCACGAAGTAAACTACATGTAGTTCTTCAGACATCTACTGTTTGGTTTTAGATACACATTTACAGGCAAGCATAACAGTTTCAGTTGGATTCGACTCATTTGTTCGCTTTACATTTGAAATGCGGACTGTACAGCGATTTTTAAACTGTACTCGCGGTTAGTAGCCGCGTTACAGCGCAGTTTTATCGAGTCCTGTTGATCATTGCACGCATAATTTGCGTTGTATGAGCGGCGCGGCACAAGACAATTTATAGCAACATTGTAAGCAGAATTTAAGTGAAGAATTTCTTGATGTCTTGTATCTCTTAGTGTTTTTGCACACTTCTTTTTTCAAAAGAATTATTTGAAAAATAAGTTGGGAAATATAATACACTCATTTCTATTAAGAGACTTTTTTTATAAGCAAGTAAATTGCGAAAATTTAGGAACATGCTAAGAACATACTGAAAAGAAACGTTTTTTCGTATCGCCATTAAATGTCGCGAGAGAGCAGGGCACTTTTTTTTACATTTGATTTCTAAAACAGTCAATATTTAGCAATGCATTTGGGTACATGTATAACCGAGTAAGATGTTTCGAACAGTTTCAATGTATTGCTACAGACACAGTTCCAAAAAGTATCAAGAACATTTGAGGTGGAGATCGTCAAAATATTGAGCACGTTCAGGCTACCAGAAAACAGAAGTTTTATAACAAGTATTTTTTAAAAATATTCTCTTCACATAAAGTGCTAACTGTTCACGCCAATCCATTTTGATTATAATTGTTATAAGCTTTACGTTGATTACACCATAATATTGACCAAAAAAAGAAAGCAGTTTAGTTTATACTTAATAACAATACGGGAAACCAATGCCGTATAAACGGTTATTAAATGCCAAACACTGGATATTGAAATTCTGGTAATCTGATTGGCTCTCTATTCAGAGTCTAAATCCTATATCCTGTTGTTTGTCCAAATATGGAAACTGACAATTTTATCACGGAAATTTTTCTCTCAAAACGGCCGAAAACTCGAGTCGGTAGAATATAAAGTTACGCATCTCGGAACGTTATCCAAAAGCTCATATCTAACGCACGTTTGTGGATGTCAAGTATTTATTTATTTATTTATTTATTTGTTTGTTTATTTATTTATTTAGCTTATTCCCCGAAGGGAGAGGGACGCTGCTACAGGTTTCCCCAATTAAAGCAGGTCCTTTGTAGGGAGGTGACAGTCCACAACACCGGCATTAGCCTACTCCTATCGACAAGCCGAGTGCGTGGGATCTTTTAAGCCCCCTGATAGAACGTCGAGAGACTAGACCAACGGCTTCACGTCCCTGTCCACGGACGGTATGGCGAAAGAAGGTCGCCCAAAGTTCAACCCTCGACCAGGCCGGGGTTAAACCCGGGACCCTCTGGTTGGCAGTCAGAGATCTTACCAGCTGTGCCAATTATGCAACCTCGCACACGAGTGTTCAATGTTCATGAAAGCGCCTCCAAAAGGTTTAATTAAAAAGTTTCTTGTTCGAAACTATTTCTATTCTGATAACTTTGGGACTGGCCAAAATTATGTGTCTTTTCAAATGAGGATGGAGTAACTATTTAGCAGTATTTCAGGGTCTAAAAAAAATCTTAGGAATATCTTCAAACACGTTTCCAAACGTTCAAGTGACAACACAACGATTTCGGAATACTGCCGACTTCCGATACCGCGATCTTTCAAAAAAAAAAGTAAAACAATCTAGTTATCGGTAATAAATGAGAAAATGACTTGGAAGGGACGGAACGAGTTAAGTTATGAGAAATGACTAGATTATGACTAAAAGTACTCTGCGAAAATCACTTCCCGTGATCCCGGTTTGCGTTGGTTTGCTTCTTTAGATCATCGCTATAGGGTTTTGCCTCTTGGGGTTTGACCTTTACCTCTCGACAAAATTTTGGCAATAATTTGTAAAAACACCATACTAATAAATTTTACTTACTTACTTGGTCTGGGGCTGTTCAAGTTCAGCTCAGCTTCCTGGGCCATGAAAATGAATAAGGTATAACAAAAACTGTAAATCGTTTTTTAAGAGTCTTAACCACGTCGTATCTTTAAGTTCTTTTTATTGTCAGTTTTTAAACATTGTTGAAAATTCTGCGATATGACGCATCTTGTTGCGGCGACACATCGCAGACTTTTCAACAACAGTTCTTGTCGAATGTTTAAACCCCATCGTAATGACAGCAGAACGACCGGTCCAAAAGCAACGAAAGGTCAAATTACTCTGGTCTCTCTCATCCACGATCGACATAGAATTAAGTGCTAGCTGTGGAACAACCAGGATAATCTTCGCGAGGGAAGGACGAGCAGAGAAGATTTAGTGACGGACTGCGCGTGAGCATGTTTCACACAGTGCGAAAAAATGCCCGTGTTGGCAAACCGTTATTTCATCGGATCTTGTTTACGCAAACTTTTAAAGTGTATGATTACTATTCGTGTGATCTGCCAAGTCTTTTCGATTCATTATTCATCCAAGTTAAACAAAAGCATAAAAGAAAATACAGAGAATGCTTTAAATGACTTGTGTCCCTAAAATACCCTTAGCCCAAACAATCCTGGAAACAGACCTTGATATTACAATCAACATCAGAAAAGAGGCTTCCCCTTGCTCTTGCTAAGGCCGAGAGGATCTTAGAAAAAAGACCAACGAACATAAAAATTGTGAAGGAATAGCTAAAATAGTTCGACAAATTGAAGTTAAAGTGACTGAGTGTGCTATTCGAACTCCTGCTAAGGCCGAGAGGATCTTAGAAAAAAGACCAACGAACATAAAAATTGTGAAGGAATAGTTAAAATAGTTCGACAAATTGAAGATTAAAGTGACTGAGTGTGCTATTCGAACTCCTGCTAAGGCCGAGAGGATCTTAGAAAAAAGACCGACGAACATAAAAATGTGCACAAAAGGCCTAAAAATTGAAAAACAGTGAAAACTGCAGTCTCCAACTTTGAAGAACAAAATGAAATACTAACTGCCTTCCTCGCAGCACCTCCATTAACCAATGGTAACTTCTAGTTACAACACTGGACTAGTACCAAAATCAGCATTTTCTCTCCGCAAAATAAGAACTGCGGAGAATTCAACCTTGGAAGTATGGAAATCAATTGATGAAGAAATTAGAAAACCTAGTAAACCTTACGTTCCAGAAGAAATTGAAAAATCGTCTGCTAGAATCGTACGAAAAAAACAATTTCTTAAAAATTCTGATCCATTACTAGCTATTACTCACTACACTGTCATTTACATTGCTTTCGTCGTCACAAACATTTTTCAAAAGGTATCTGTGCTCCAAAAGAACTTCCAAAAGACATTCTTTTTTCAGCATTTTTCTTACAAAATGTTTCCAAAAGTCCTTAATCCACCCGTGATTAATCTAAGCCCTGTTTAAAGCACGTGAAGTGCTGGCAAATAGGTCTTTACTCGGTCAAACGGTCTTTTCTTCAATATATCATATTTTAAATGTGTCTGGTCTTGGACTCATTCAGGTCACAGACACTGATTGCTGACTGGCCATGATTTTATGCGCTGTAAATCGTACACTGTTTGTATATTAAAATACAATTATTCAACCCAGTGAGTTATTTTAAATATATAGTATTTTACATTAAATAATTATTATACATTCTACATCATGATTGGTAGTGCACTACTGAGCAGCCAAGAAGTTTAATAAAAGTTTACCTAACGAGTAGTTAAATTAAATTAAAGTTAAATTGGATTGTTTTTCAAGCAATTCATCGTTTCTTGTCCATGGAACTTTTGGGGTATGAGTTTGAATGCACCAGCACCCATGAGGCACCGCTACAATCCCACGCTATAGTTGAATGAAATGAGATATTTGATACAACAGTCACATATTCACACAGCGCAAACAGACTGTACACTGAACCAAAGTAGACATTATGTCAAGGAAACATACACATTATATGTACTGTATTTTGTAGTTCTTCTTCGAGTTCAGAAATTCAACTTGTTAACCATATCCCCCTTGTAGTTCTAAAGTGTTGCATCATTTGTGTTTCACTATACTGGAAAAAAAATTATTAAAACTTTAATATATTTTTACTTTACAAATTGATCAAAGACAGACTCCAGATCCAAAGTCATGTTGGTGGATACAAACTAAAAAAATGAACCCTTAGAACTAATCTGGCACTTGAATAAGAGCAAAAAACTATTTTGTAGTTATTTTGTCCTATGTGTGACTATTTTGTTCTGTGCACTCTGGAAACAAAAAAAAATATTTCAAGACAGAGGGATTGTAAATACTTTAAGTTTAATAATACTTTCTAAATTATTCACATATATATTCATGTATAACACAAGAGCTCAAAGGATACTTCCAGGTTCACAATACCAATTGTGTCTAAAGAAAAAGTAAACTGCCAAAGCAAACGAAGAATAATTTGTCACAAGAAGTCCAATCTTCCATCTAAGTGATCGACGCTCCTGTTTTTAAAGAACAATAATATTGACCAAATGTATTATTAGTACATGTAGACTCAAAACACTGCCAACAAAAGTAATATGTTTTTATTAAGGTTGTATAATAATTATATATTTACCTATGTTGGATAAATTTAAATTAAATCAAAATCATTCTTTTATTTTCTAGAATAATTTAAAATTACCTGATCTGAGAGCAGAATATAAAGAATATAGTTAACTTTATAATTTTATACTCTACACTACAGAGTCCCCCATCACAGGAACCCTGTTTTGAGTACATCTCATTACTAAACAAAAACAAAAATTCTAGATCAACCACTAGCTTGCCTTCCCAGAAAATATATGTTCATATTTGAATAGTTCTGATATTAAGCTCCCTTCCTGTCACAGCCCATGCTCCTTGCAGCCATTTACAGTCAACTGAAGTGACAGGAGAACCAATATCAGAAAAGTTTCATTGTAGATTCTCAAGATTGCAGATGAATCAAAACTTCAACCTTCTGCTACTAGCTCCCAATGAAGAAATTAAGAAAGCTCTAATTTGCACTTAAATCATCTATTGGATTTGTTATTTTGATATTTGGAAAAACACTGAGCTTTTGGAAGAAAATAAATGATGGAGACCCACTGTCTTGCCACTGTCTTTGAAATGCTCTTTAAGTCTCGGAAGTTTTGCCTAAACTTTGCCTCAGCCTTGAAGACTACAACAAAGATCTCGTGAGTACATTTCTTCCATTGACTGTTTTATTCCACAAAACAAAAGCACAGTAAGAACTGATCACAAACCTTAATTGTCATTGGCACTTTTGCCGTCCATCTGAACAGCACACAGGTTGTAAACATGTAAACCATCGATGTGACCATGAATGTTATGAAGCTACATTCATGGACATCTATCACACAAAAAAAAAATTAATAAAATAATTATTATAATATTTACTATTAATATATAATATAATATTATTACACTAATATAAACAAGAACTTTTGAGAGATTTATGACAGTGTCCATACACCTTTAAACTTTTGAAAAATCCAGTAGTTTCCCGAAATATTTTGGGGATTTTTCCAAGATTTTTCCGGAAGTAGATTTAACATCACTTCAATCACAAGTAGTGTAAAGGTTTGCTCAGCTGCAATCCTAGCTAACAAAAAATGTTCAAAAAAATTGGAAAATATTAAAACCAATTATTTTAAAATTTCTCTTATTTTATCTCCATTATCCAAGAGTTCTCCAGAAGAAAATAAAAATCCAGGACTTTTCAGGTATTCTAATTATTTAATAAATAAAATAGCAGTCTACATGCAGTGGAGTCCAGTTTGAACCTACAGAGGATCAGAATTATAGACCACTTTTATACCGTAATACTGTACGGTCCCCCCTAACTTCAAGTTGAGGTCAAGTTCCAAGTTCTCATATATTTGCTGTAATTTGGCCCTACTGGCCTCGACTTAAAGTATTATAAATGAAAGTGGTCTAAAGTATCTACTGTCCATACAGTGTGAAAAGCATTTCATTTAAAAAAAAAAGATTGATTTTCATAGAATGCCTGTGACACATGCTGTAGGTCTGACAATTGATACATGCAAG
This sequence comes from Parazoanthus swiftii, assembly GCA_025403585.1. Classification (NCBI taxonomy): domain Eukaryota; kingdom Metazoa; phylum Cnidaria; class Anthozoa; order Zoantharia; family Parazoanthidae; genus Parazoanthus; species Parazoanthus swiftii. The sequence goes on from JAOBYE010355427.1 coordinate 9,610, forward strand.
TCAGCCAATAATAGTTACCAGTATTGTAAGTTATAATTATTCTCCATCTACAAAGTACTTTTTAAAAAAAAACTCTTTAGCCTTACCATAATTTTCTGTTGAGGATACATATGTTAGGGTTAGCAGTGCAAAGTTCTCAACAATGTGAAGCCCTGTATTCAGTTTATTTAAAACACTGAACATATGGCTGGCCTGACCACTGACTGACTCTTTATAGTAATAATAGTAAGTGAATGCATTTGCTAATCTTGGCAGAGAATGTAATGCGATTCCAATTCTCCATATGTACTTCTGTGGAGTGAAGTCTCCAGTAGCGGCACTTATTGAAGGAAAATAATTTGCAACCTGTAAAAAAGAAATTAAACACGACATAAGCACTACTATCTAGAATGACATTGTTTTTACTCTTTTATTTAAACTTCCATAACAAGACAGATGTTGATATATAGTGCTATAAAACTTGCTTTTAATTAGTATATGTACAGTACAGTACAGTCCTTAATAATTTACTTTTTTACAAAAATTGTTACCACTGTTTTTGCTGCAATACAACCACTGGGGTGGGATTTGGATTTTGGCTGCTCTTAATCAAACCATGTAATTTATGGAAATGTTGAGGCAAGCTTTATTATTTTGCAGTAAGTGCAAGCTTTGTGCTAGCAAATAGTATATTTGTTTACTGAAGTATTGTCCCGGTATTTTGAACTCTGAAACCTTCAGTAAACAAATAATTATAAACCACCTGCCAGCACAACCATCTTCAAAACAATTTTCCATTTTAAGGTATGTATGATTGACGGCAGCAAAAATCCAAATGCTGCCTGATAACAAATAAACTCAGGGGTCACTTTGCAATGAAAATGGTGGTAACTGGCAAAGATACTTGGGCTTTACAGGTTATTGTTAATGACCTATTCCGCTATGTGCATGTGCAACCAGATGTGCAAGTAAAGAATTCCGCAAAGTGCACGGGTTATGAAAACAAGAAAGGAAAAAACGAGACGTTTATTATATATGGCTGTGTTGATTATTTGAAGCAAGTGAGGCTGTAAATGACAGCCGCTTCAGAACTAGAGGTCCGTACGGCTATTCACGGACCTGAAATTGACCAATCACAGCACGCGAAATCAGTCAGCCATATAACAAAATACTTTATAACCTTGAACGTCCGGTCCGTACGGGAAATATCAAACTTAAGCCCTGATGTGCACACTGACCTTACTTTCGCTCAGAGGCAACATTAACACAGCCAGGAGAGCTAACAATCAAAACTTTTCGAAACTTACAGAAAAGTCAAGACTGATTTTAAAAATAGGCGTGTATGTACTTGGACCGCGGGTGTCCCATCCCAAACTAACTGATTTATGACGACTAATGGGAGTTACATAATTTATATGGTTCGTTACAGTTGCTAGCAAATCCTCGCCGAAAATTTGTAAAAGTATTATACATAGTGGTAATTATTCTAAAAGTTTAGAAGTTTACTTACATTGCAGTGAGTTCTTGTGACTGCATCGTAGTTGAACAACAAAGAAAGCACGACACAAAATGAAAACGATAGCAGCGGAAGCAGCGCTGCCCACGAAATAAAAATTCCGATGTTCACCGAAAGGAGCGGAGGGTACGCACGTTCCAACATTATAATATAAGAACTTTACCGGAACAGCAAGAGTTCTCTTGTTGCGTTACATTCTTTCTACATTTTATCACTGTTGCGCCAGCATATTGACTACAAGCAATCCAGCGGTTAGCTTTTCTAGTTTTACGCAAGCGCACTTAAGTGAGAATCAAAATGGCGGAGGTGGGTGATTTTTTTTGCTTTTTTGTAAACAAAATGGGTGTTTCTTGTGACTTTTTTACTTTGTGGATTAGAGTTTTGTTTTTAGATTCATTCTTACGCTGTTCTGTTCCTGTATTTTTTTATGATGCTATTTATTGCGAATAATAATGTCTGAATCGTGTGCACGTGTTCTCTTGCCGCAAAACACATTTTTTGGACCTTCCTTTTACATAATTATTGTAGAAAATTACACGGGCGTTGTACAATAGGTCCGCAGGGAATGGACGAGGTCGAGGTGTTTTCAAAATTCTTATACTCGAGTGTATTTATCAAGCAGAATCCGTACAGTCTTGTGATTCAAAGGAATAAAATATGATGAGACGAGCAGCACAAATCAGACAGGTGAAAGATATAAAATTACAATTGGCAATTGCAGTTTTTCCATTCCCAGCTTGGTTGTGGGGCAATCACAGCAAAACCTGCGGCAACTATAAAGGAAATATTTAACTTTCAACTCTGATGTATAATGATGACGGAGCCCATGCAATGATCCACTAAAACTGGCTTTTAATATTTTTTTCAGCTCCTTGAAACAGACTGTGAAGGAACACCCGCCGACATCCATCTGTCCAGCCAGGCATTTGATATCAGTTTCCATCCCAGCAAGGATGTGCTGGCAACGGGAGAGGTTGAGGGAACAGTCGTAATGTAAGTGAACGAGCTGTTTTGAACCCACTCCATTTGTTTGGTGAGGAGAAGATGTGATGAGAGCAAACAGAGCAAAAAGCTCCCAGGATGAGTTCAGCACTCCTCGTCCCCTTCCCTCCTATAACATGATGAGCCTAAAGACTCCATATATTCATCAGACAGGTCTATGTATCTTTTTAACATTTAATCCTTTCAGCTCTAAACATGTTAAACTTCTAACTGGTATTCATACTTTCTTTTAAAACAGTTTGGGTAATTTTGATTTTTGCTTGGATAGCTTTCAGTGTGTGATCAGTTTTGATAGTTTCAAAACAAAATAACCTATTTTGTTATAGTGTTATAAAAAGAAGATGGATGTTGATAAATTGGCTGTGCGGCCAAAGGGTTAAGCCCAGGTAGCATGCTGCAAATCTTCCATTGTTTGACTTGTCAAACCAGCAAACAAAAATAAAAAAAAAATTCAAATAACCTTGGGATAAGGTCCTCATAAATTTCTACCCAGTCTTCTTTCATAACATATTATCATAGAAGTGATATCAGATTGTATCAATCTTGAAAAAGTTAGTATGCAGTAATTCCCAGTCTTTTCTATAAAATCTTGTTCATGACATTTAGGCTAATAAGATGTGATAATTTAAATATAATAATTATTTATTTTATCAGTGTATGATGAATAATAATTATGCACATATGTGATCTTTCATAATAGTAAATATCAATTTATTTTTTCATTCACACTTGTTCTAAAGTACAATAAGTATCAGGGGAGTACCAACATTTGTTAATAATAATATGTAATCAAGTGGTTATAATAATTAAATTATATATAGTTACAGTGCATGTACAACAACCTTCAGTGATTCTTTTCTAGTCATTCATATTCAGTAGCTGACGGTAACAGAGTGCTGCTGGAGTTGAATCACCACAAGAAATCCTGTAGGGCTCTTAGCTTCTCTCTAGACGGACAGTGTGAGTACCTGTTTTATGTTTTTAAATATATAAATATTTTTGTTTTCAGCTAATTTTAACTACATGTACCAATAGTTAATTTATTATTTTTATTTGCCGAATGGTTATTTTTTTTTCTGATAACCATGGTATATTAATTTTTTCTAACAAACAAGTGCTCTATATTATATACTTTGCAGACATCTTAGCCAAAGGTCCCACATTTGTAGTGTGGTGACCTAGGTTGAAAAAGAAGGTCCACCTTGGAAATAAAGAGTGCTGTGAAAGGACTTTGTGTCTCCATAGTGCTTGGCTATGCAATGCTGACGAGCTCTAATAAGAGTGAAACAGCTGTCCATTGCTGCAACTTTCTTCATACCTCTGCTGTGTTCATGTAGTTTTTGGTATTGTGTCAATGTAGATGCTTTGTTGAGCACTCTGATTTTGGGACTGTACTAAACTTCTGTCATACTATATTTACATTAATTGCACATAGCTCACTCTTTTGAGTGCGAGGAATCTGGTTTACTAAACAGAAGCTTAGTCTTAAAGTCCTTCTCTGAGCTGCACTGATGAGCCCTCAAAGGACAAAACAGTATATTTCTGCAGATTAAGGTCTCATCAGAGCAGCTCAGAGAAGGATTTTGAGACTTCATTCACACATGTGCACATGGTAAGGGCTAGAGTTAGACATATAAATTAATTAAAGTTGTAATATATTTATAAGACAAAAAACTTGGGAACTTGCATCAATTTCTCTGAGGCACAATTGGTTAAGAGTAGGACTCAGAAACAAGCCAGAGTGTACATAAGTCAAACCCGGGGGGGGGGGGATACTTCAGGGTGAAAATGGTAGGGATGACCGTCGGGAAGCTCGAATTTCTACCCTAAAAAATACCTAGTGGAAAAAATATTTCACCCTAAAAATACCCCACGTTTCTTGAATACCATAAAAAATACCTGAGTTTGTCTTCAGCAAACTGTTTTAGCTCAAATAACCCCTAAAAAATACCAGATTTTCTTCCAAGTGCGATTTTTGCTCAAAAATACCCTAAAAAATACCAGATCGCCGATTTTATACCCTAAAAATTACGACAATCATACCTACATCCAAATATAGGGAGTACCCCCCCCATCCCCCGGGGAGTCAAACCCTGTTTAGGGGTTGCATTGTCACAGTACAAGACTGTACTACAAGTATTATTATTATGCCTTAGTCGATCATTCAAACATTAGCCTCTGGCCCAGAGAATTGCCTAACCACTCCCCCATAATTTATCAATTTTAATACATTGATAGAAGATATACAGTCATGTATCCTATTGTATTGTATTGCTTTTTTGTCCACTCCTATGTGTTTTCCAAAGAAAAAGTAATAACTAATTAATTCATAACATTTTTTGTTTTGGTAGATCTTTTTACTGCTTCAAAAGACAAATCACTGCAAGCAGTTGACATGAACACGGGATCAGTGGCACACTGCATTAGAAAAGCACACAGGTATTGCCAGCAGTTTTGATAAAATATCAGACAGTATTTTTAAGACAACCTGTTAAGCAGTATTCATTACCTTTTGTGTCATGGGTTGTGCATACATGTATATGTTACAACACTTGGCACTCACATCTTCGGCTTCTCGGCAACTTTGGCAGATCCTACAATACTGAACACAATATACTAACATTTGAGTTTTAATTTGAACAGTTACAGTACCGCTCGCGAGAAACTTTCCCATCACGCGCGCGTGCGAGACGAGTGATGGCGCGTCACTCGCGCGTAATG
>JAOBYE010355538.1:0-44726 GCA_025403585.1 Parazoanthus swiftii
ATGATCCTTCATTTGCTTAAAATGTATATCCGCAGTACAAATATATGAGTTTCATATATTCATTTCATACAAAGACAGTTAAGGAGCAATGTTAAGTCGACTCTGGAACGGCATTTAGTAAAGACTTAGGTTTTCCACTGAACCAACTAGGTGCACTAAGTCGTTAGCTGCAGAGCCAAACTGGCCAATAATAAAATCACCTACGACGTAAGTTTTTTTCTTCAGAAGACGTTATTTCAATTTTTTGTTGTACTTTTGTTTACAAAAAATTTGATTGTGTTAGAAGGGCCCGAAAAAACATGAGGAAATGAAAGAGGCTTAATGATATTATGGATAAGGCAGTTCAGCAACTCCATTTCGCCTCACCCTTTCAAGTGCTCACCACAAAACTGCATGTGCATTCGTCTCCTAGGATGACTTCTGCTTGCGCCAATTGTTTTGTTTATGTGTACGCGTTTGTCACCAATTATAAGGGTGCGAATACGCACATCATGTTTCCTTACGCATAGCATTTGGGATGCGCGGGATATCTTATTTTGGAATACGCGTGAGCACGTCATTTTTTTAAGGCGGCACACCCATACTTTTTTAACGTGCTCATTCGCAACTTATTTAGGGAGCGCGTGTGCATATCATCTTAGAATATAGGGTGCACAAGCGCATTATATTGTTGAGTGCTGAGGCAGATATGTTTTTAAGGTACACGTAGCAATGTTACATATAGGTGCACATTTTCTAGAACGCACAAGATGTTAGCAGTTTTACAGTGCCTCTCCTAAACACGTAAAACTTTACAATACCAAAAAAAGCAAAAGTGAACACTTTTAGAAGCTGCTGAAAAGTTGCTTGTTTGCTATCAATTAGACCATAGCTGGCAATTTTTCGCGCGCTTTTTGTATGGCGTGAGCGTGCACCTATAACTCGATAGACGCGCGCCCGTTAAATCGCGTGCCTAAAGTAGCAGAGGCAGTGTTCTAAAAGAAATGGTCCATACTTTAGTTGTGCGTCTATCAAGTTATGGATGCACTTGGGAAGTTGGTAGAGCACTCGAGAAGCTAGAGAACACTGGGCTTCGCCTCGTGCCACTCAAACGCTTCTCTCGTGCTCTCCCAACTTCCCGCATGTATTCATAACTCGATAGACGCACGCTAAGCATGAATCATTTCTTAAATAAAACAAAGTAGGCGATTTTTCGCGCGCTTGTCGTATAGCGCGAGCGTGCATCTATAACTCGATAGACGAACGCCACTGCTTCTCTATCACAACATGCGCAAGTAAATCTAGGAACCAAGAAAAGTTTTTTCACTGAAAAGAGTTTCTGAAAGAAAAACAAAGTACTTGAAGCGACGATCAAGAAATGGAAGAGGCCGAGTTACCGATACGGGATTGAGTGAAAACCAGCAATAGCTGTGACAATGTCAATTCACAGATGCTTCCCACTCCTTTGGGCAAAGCCCTGGGATCGAGGTTGATTATTTGTGTCATTCAGAGCTTGGGCTGCCTGTGCACCGAGAAGCGATGAAGGCGTAAGGTAAGCGAACTTTATCAGTTTAAAACCTGACTTTCTTTATTTCGTATTTTGATGTTCACAGGATAGAAAATATAGTATTTTCGGAGTTTATGTTTTGATCGCTCTATTAGAACAAATAGCTGGAATCAGTCGTTGCAAATTTCAGCAATTGTCAGAGGTCACGTCGCGTCAGGTATGACGTTAAACTTCAAGCAAATGTATGACTCCTATTATTAGAACTTTACGGATTGTTTGACTGTAAAAGTCCACTGGAAAATTTTGTATGGCTAGTATAGCGGTCATCGTTTTTACGTATACAATCTTGCAATACGATACATATCAAGTACGAGCAAGATAAGAACTGAAGCTGAACGCCCACAATTCCGGTGTGAAATCAGAATCGTTTTCTTCAATAGTCCTTTGTAACTATTTGAAATAATCCAATACCTGCAAACATTTCTTTACAAATATTGTCAAATATTCGATACCCAAGAGCTTGGTTGATCAGTAGTTGATTAAGAACGCGCCTACTCCCGCTACGATATTGGAAATGGTTCCGCAACATAAAGAACACAGCTGTACATGTTTTGCCAGCAAATTTATCTTGAACCTGCTATTTTTAATGCCGGTGATAAAGTGTTCGTTGAGCTACCAAATATAAAGAATGGACATAGTTTCAGGACGTTTAGAAAAGACTGGTAAGAATTTTGCCACAGAAAATGCATCGCTCTTCAACTTGAAACTGAATGCCACACCGTTAAACTTCTCAGTCCGGCATTGTCGAGTTCTATTTTTAAAACTCGGCTATAAACAAACGAAAATAACTGACGTTCCACAGCTGTTGCAAGTTTACACCATTCACATGATCAGCTAGTTCAGTAGTTGCTTCTTCAGTTGGATCATTTTGCATCGATTTATCGAACAAGTGTTTTCCATTTTTTTTGATATCTTCTTTCAGTACTCCTTGGCTTGGACGGAGAAAAGAAATCAAATTTGTAAGGCATATGTTGGAAAGGGAATTGCCTGGTCGGTGGATTCCAAAAACATGCATAGCATATTGATGGTCAAAACATGCGTCTATTGATGTACGGTCAGCGGGGTGTACATACATACAGGCAGACAAAAAATAGGCAAAACATATGTGAAAGAATACTGAAGAGCTAAAAGCTGCTTTCTGAAGAATATAAAAAGGGGACATAAAATTTCAAGTCGTAATGCTTTTGTTTGATAAATCAAGTGATTTCTTGAATAGAAAGACTGAAGATAAGGTGAAACAAAAACAAATGGTTCTTGGTGAGCAGTTATTGGGAGGACATGTTGTTTGTCTTCCCTCAACCCTCTGACTTTTTAAAAGTGCTGCTAGTCTTACAAACAATGAATTGAGAAAACAAGCTCCACATTTCAGATGGGCATGGTTGTATTCTAGAAATCACACTCATAACTGCAGTTCTAAGATTCTTCATGGTAACAACTTCTTTCATGTTCTAAATGTCTAGTATCTGACCAATACCCATTTCATGTAATTTTGTGTTCCACTTGCCCTAGGCCAAGGTAAAACAGTAGGGATGGGGAGGAGGGTGGGGGGCAAAGGGTAGAGCTTGTACTAGATTGGATCAAAGTCTTGGTAGGGGTTGCTGCTCGGACTGTTAAACTCTGACCCAGTTTATGACAAATGCTGATCTGTTACCCTATCCTTGCCTGTTTACATAAAAACTAAAAAGAGGAAAAGACAACCTGGTAAAACACCCGTGCTTCAAAATCACTGAGATTTTGCAACAACAGTTTGTTGCTTGCCCGCAGAGCACAGATGCTAAAAATATTTTCTTCTGACTTAATCTATCTCCAGAGAAGTTACTAAATCTACCTATGACAATAACAGAAGTGTAAAGTATATCCTGTTAAAATTTACCCACCAAATAACCATGTATTACCCTATTTATGAGTGCAGGTTGATAAATCATTTGGTGAAATCCTTTTGGAAGGTATGCCCCTATTATCCCTATTATAAAATTAAGTCCATGCATGTGGCTATCTCCCCCCCCCCCTCCCCCCACAAAAAAGGCCATGTTAATATTCTGTAAGAACTGAGAAGTATTCAAACACTCCAAATTTATCATTTGCTTGTTAGGAATGAAAATGAGGATACAAGTAAAAAGATCACTGAAAAATGGAGTCATTCTAGTGGTTAATAAAACATAAATAAAACAGAACCTCTGCTTGAAACCTTCGGTAGCAGGGGTTGTATTGCAGTTTTGTTGTTTGGATCCATGCAAAATAGCAAGGATTATCAGTATGCTATGTCTGTCTGAGCAGATTCAAAATTAGGTACATGTAACTATGCAAAACAATTTTGCAATGGTGTCCCGATCCATTTGAAAGCTGAATGCAATCAAGAAAAGTCACTGAGAAGAAACAGTATTGCAGAATAAACCAAATGACAAAACAAAGCAGTGGGCCAAGCTGTTTATCTCCCTCCCCTCTCCCCACATACAGGAAGTGATACAAGAGAAATCAGTAAGTCAGGATTTATTTCCTCTCTCCTCCTCCACATACATCACACACAAGCAGTGATGATAAGACAAAGCAGTAAGCCAAGATGTATGTTCCCCTCCCCTCTTCCTACATGCATCACACACAAGCAGTGATGATGAGACAAAGCAGTAAGCCAAGCTGTATTCCCCCCTCCCATTCCCCCACATGTATGCATCGTACACAAGCACTTATGAGAAAACAAAGCAGTAAGTCAAGCTGTATTACCCCTCCCCTCCTCCACATGCATCACACACAAGCAGTGATGATAAGACAAAGCAGTAAGCCAAGCTGTGTATCTCTTCTCCCATCTCCCCACATGCATCACACACAGGCAATGATGACAAGTCAAAGCCGTAAGCAAAGCTGTATTCCTCCTCCCCTCTCCCCACATGCATCACACACAAGCAGTGATGACAAAACAAAGCAGTACGCCAAGTTGTATATTTTCTCTCCCATCTCCTCACATGCATCACACACAGGCAATGATGACAAGTCAAACCCATAAACAAAGCTGTATTCCCCCTCCCATTGCCCCACATGCATCTCACACAAGCAATTAAAATCTATGGGTAAATAAAGTTACTTGTGTGTGTGTATGTATGTATTTGTGTGTGTGTGTGTGTATGTATGCATGTATGTATATATGTATTTGTGTGTGTGTGTGTATGTTTGTATGTATGTATGACGATAACAGCCAGGGAATCAGCAAAGCTGTGTATACACGCCCTCCCCAGCTTGTGTAACATGCAGTCGATGACAATAAGTGCCAGGCAGCAAGGCAATCTAGGTATACCCCCCACCCCCACTTGTGCCACATTTGATTAATGATGAGAGGAGCAAAGCAACAAGCAAAGCTATTTTTCCTCCCTGGGTCCACATGCACTTGAAGACGTTAAGAAGCAGGCAGCAAACCAAGCTGTATACATTGTATACCTCCCATATGTGCCACATGCAATCAATGACAAGCAGAGATGGGCAGTAAGCCCCCCCCCCCAACATGTACCACACGCAATCAGTGACAATAAGGCACAGGCAGTAAGCTCCTCCTCCCTCCCCCCTCCCCACATATACAACACACAACTAATGACAATAGGGGAAAAAGGTAAGCCCCCCCCCCCTCCACATGTACCGCACACAGTCAATGACAATAAGAGGCAGGCAGTAAGCCAAGCTGTATATTTGTCTTTTCTCTCGGTAACAAATACATAATGTCAATCATCCAATCATTTATTAAATTTAAAAGTCTAATTTTCATTTACAAAATATAGGTAGATTATAAAGAAAATACTAGAAACTGTTTCATTCAAATATAATACATCATATAGCAACATTAACATCTCTTTTCCCGGAAGAAAAATCTTTCGATCATAGAAAACTCGCCTCTGATAAATGTTCCTTTTTGAAAGGAATCGGCAGCTTTGGCACTCGATCACACAACTAAAATTATTTCTATTTGTAATCATAGCAATTGATATAGAGTTATAAAATCTCTTGTAGTGTGAAAGGTTTGTAACCCTCAAAGTTCATAATCATCATTACTATCAATTTTCCTCTAAAAATATACTATTTAGGTCTTTGATAATCTTACAACGTAAAAGGGCAGGCTTCGTTTGATCGTACTTTGTCCCACTGCATTATTTTAAATCACTGTGAAAAAGTGATAACTCGTTTTTTGTAATGCGTTTACGCTTTGCATAAAGTGTAGTTGCAACAACGACTAGGTCATTAATTCTCGCGCTGTCCACGATTGAAGAGGAATTCAATTTCATTTCACTGGCAGGGTGATACTGCCTTGTAGAGTATTTCCCTCAGTAACGTGTTTTGTCTTCATATATAGATGGCGACTAGATAACTCTTAAAAAATAAAATGTTTTTTTTTTTCAGGTATTGAACACAAAATTGTAAATGCCTACATCATGCAACATCAGGGGAGTGTAATTCTTGAATGGTCACCCGCTTACAAATTGTGATATATATATATCTATATATATATTTAAACATATATTTAAACTATGCATACTTTCAAACGATCAAACGAACCCCACTTAGTATTTCTTATAGCTATTTAAAGCTATGCAACGAATTTTTAACTAGAATGCATGTCAGCCATCATAGTATGAGACATATTTTCTTGTTGTATGATGGAGGGAGACGTCTGGGTTGACGGAATTATCTGGGGACCCTGGTGCAGTGCGTGGTGCGCATGTGCGTGAGGGTGGCCAGGAGGAGGCATCATCATAGCGTGTGGGTGACCTGGGATGTACATTGTCTGAGCCATAGTACTCGGTGGCATCTGCGCCCTGTACGCATGTGCAGGAACCTGGCCGTGCATTCCGTGTGGTGACGCCATAGTAGGCATCTGAGGGATGGTCCCCACACCGCTCACTGAGGGATCATTGCTCATGTACCCTCGGGGAGCAAAGTGGGGACCTTGAGGTCCTTGTTCCAAGTGGTAGTTGGGGTGCCCTTGTGGATGATGCTGGTCCGGGTAGTACCCTGGCGGAGGATGACCTGGAGCGGGACCAAACCGAGGAGGGCCTGGTGAAGGGATGCCTTGACCAATAGAATTTTTTCGTCTGCGTGATTTAAAAACTGTAACCACTGGTGATTTACCTGCTCTATTTGAGGCATCTATCATGGGCTGGACGATGCGCCGCCGCGCGTTTATGAACCTGCAAGAAGAAGACCGAATTAGACTGAAACCGTACTATATCAATGCTATAGTTTGTACTGATGAACGGCTAAAGCTCGAACGTGGGTTTTGATCGTTGATAGGGTATGTTTTTTGTCGTAACATTTGGTGCAAAGCTAACGTTTCAAGCGTTAGCCCTTCGTCAGAGCAGACTGTCCCAAGGCTGTACTGAGTCTGCTCCGATGAAGGTTTAAGCGCTCGAAACGTCAGTTTTACACCGAACCTTACGGCAAAAAACATACCATATCAACCTTTATTGATCAGAACCCATATTCAGCTTACTCGCCAACGCAGAAAAAAACAATTGTTTTTCAAAACTAGTCTTTCGGTGTAAAGCTCGAACCGTCAGTCCTACACCACACGGTGAGAAACGACCATATAAATTATACCCCTGTTGGTCAAGCGGTTTAGCTTAATACTCGCCAACACAGAGAAAAACAATATAATGAAAACAGAAATTTTCAAAATTTGTTATCCATGCAATGCTTATACCAGCGTTTGCTGACCAACTCAGCTCTGTGTTTAAATTTAAGTATCTCCAATCCGGGGTTCATTTTATAGATTTGCATCATCAACCGTGATCTTTTGCGCAGACTATCGTTTTCATAGTTCATGAATTTCGTGAAACTAAGCTGAAGACGCGACTTGCACAATTCAAAACGGATCTGGTCTAAACTGTCGTTAAACAGATTTTGTATCTGTGAAATCAGGACAGTGTTGTGCTAATAACGCAGGACGCTATGCATTTGTCGAGTACGTTTAGCCCACAAAAACGGATTCTGATCAAAGTCATGGCAGCGCGCGTTCATTTTTCCCGCCATAACTCACCAATGTCTCACGCGCGCTCTTGCCTACCGGAGCAACAAAGCTGAGTGATTTTTAACCATAATAAGCACAGCCAGCCCAAAAAGAACCAGTTCAATTTCAATTTGTCCGGATGTTTTAATAAACAAACAAAAATTGCACAAAAGAAAATTTTCAGACTTTTGCGATTCGAATTTTGTCTACTTAGGTGACTGTAGCGCAATGTTTAGCAGCACTCCTCGGAAACTGGAAAATCTTGAGATAAGAAAATGGCAGCATAAAGAAAATAAGTTCTAACACGTGTCTTGAATAATTTGCCAACCATGTTGGCTCGATATCGCATTCTTTTTTTGGCCCGCAGGAACTGGTGGAAGTATCCACGCGCGCCTAAAACCCTCTCCGCCATCAGTGTCTCCCAAATAGTTTGAAAGTACTATTTCCTCCTGTTGAAAAGTTTGAGGAATCGAGTCGTGTTCTCTCCTTTTGGCATTTCAAGCACGCCACTGAGAGTTTCACTTGGAATAGCTACTCAGTCAAAGAATTTGAATATTTCTGAGACCATTTCCGTTTATCCCTTTTTGCTATTTTTATATATCGTTTTTGAGTTCCATCAGCGAAGGATGTGAATTGGGAGCCAGTGAGCGTTCTCAAATGTGAATTTGTCAACCAACCGAGAAAGGATACGGCAATGATTTAGTTCTCAAAATAGGAATACAATCAACTAGAATAGGAATTTGGTATCACCACTATCATTAAGAAAATACAAATACACAAAAAGCAAAAAACATTTATTTTACTTGACACAATTCTATCCATTCTAGTACTGCATTTGCACTCTACCTGGGGAGAGTTGACGTTTTAGTGAAAGCAACACTGTAAAACCATTGGCAATTAGTTTCAAAAATGTACAAGAGTCTATTTTTGAAATACCGACGCTCATTTTAACCCACAAGGAGCCAGCTTCCTGTTTTGTGTTACAGGATTAGAAACAGAAAGAAAACTCTCGAAATCTGCCTTTAATGCGATTAATAATATACGTGACAAGAATACCCTAAAAATACCGACGGTATAATTTAATATAAGAAATTAGATTCAAAAACAAACCACGATCCGTTTTATCTAGAACATTAAACTAAAGCTTTGTTGCTGATAATAGAACTCCTAGAACTGTCTGTGGATGTATGGATTGGACAACAAGAGTCCTAAAAAGGCTTTGGGAAATATTAAAAACCAAGCATAGTATAACTAATTCAATGCCAGTCGATTCGGCGCGTAAGAGAACAATACATACCAGTTATTAACCTGCAGTATTGTTAATCCTGTCTCCTGGGCCAACTGGCGCTTTTGCTCTTCTGAAGGATATGGATGCTGGAAACAAAGGCCAAGATAAATTGATAAGCAGTTTGTCAAATCTTGGATCAGTGACTAATTACTTTGTTTCTAGTGGTTTCGACCAAATGGTTTGGAACCAGAAAATGAACGATAAACTATTAAAGTTAACCCTTTTGACTTTCAAACAATATTATTTTAAAATGACAGATTTTTGCTTTTCCGGCAATCAGAAGCTAGCGGATGAAGAAAATATATTTGTAGTTTTCGTCAACCCCTTCAAAGGACGACTTCTTTTTTTGGCTAATTAAAGTTGTTTTTAGCAGAAAAGGCAGGAACAGGATGTTTTGACAGGTCAACGTATATAAACATTCACAGAGAACTTAAAAGCGGTGCAATATCAAGCTAACTATCTGTAAATCTTGTGTAATACAAAACTTAAACGGGATCCAAAGACTAAACAATTCTACTTTTCCAACAAGTTTATTCCAGCTTTGTCGTAAAAGTACGACAAAAAACAAGATAACTTGTAGTACATTTCTACTTTTAACAAACAAACCAAGAGTCAAGAAGAAACTCCGCCACAACCAGAACTCAGCAAGAAATTAGAAAATCAGTTGTAATCACTGAAATAACTATTTCAAATGGAAGAGTAAAAACATCACGCTAAAACAGAATTGTCATGTATGTATTGCGTGTATTTTGTACATTGTACATTTCCATATCCAATTACGAAGCACAAGTTGTGGGTCAGTATATCGCATGACAAAACACAGTACCAAACTAGTGGTAAGTTTTCGTAGCAACGCTGCCTTCACCGCGTTAATATTCTTAGTTTTATTTAAGCTCATTGTAAACACATACATATTAAACTGGAGTAGTGTCTTGTACAAAATATTTGATATGTCGTAAAGGCTTCTGAATAATTCAAGATACCAAACATTTCTTTCATTTCGTTACTCGGCAACAATAACAGCACCTGAACCGTGACAATTACTGAAGGGCAAAATTAACACTTTGTGTTTGTACTTCAGCTGACAACTTGTAGCTGTGATTACATAACGTTATTTCTAAAAGTTGACTTAGGAAGAATCGATTCTAAAAAGGGAAATTAAAAGGACTAAGTGTTGCCATACCCACAAAACGAAAATAAATTTTAGGATCAACATTGAACACTCGTGTGCATACAACAAGCGAAATGAAATAGCTAAGACTAAGAGTAAGCGTTGGACTAAGAGCTTTGCATGGCGCCACGATTTTGAGAAAAATCAAGCAGACTGTTGAATTACGAATACTCGCATTTATGTTATTCCAATTTTGTACTGCCTTATGGAGTTTTACCGTTTAATACTTTCCCGATCAGTTATAATGAAGATGAAGGATTTTTTAATGTTCCTAAAACCCGTATCTACTCGAGTTTAAGAACTGATCAACAGCAAGAACTTTTGTTCATCAGGAAAATGAGCGAACGTAATTGCCTTTCGCCAACTGACTTATAAGGAATAAAAAAATAGTCTAAGTTTCAACAATGTAGTCAACATAGTAACTTTAAAGTAGCATATTAACTCGAGGACTTTTACTCGCTTTCTGACCCAAACACAGACGTGGATCACGCCTTCAGAGAGGGCAATTAAGATGTCGGGAGAACGACTGATCCGATTGCAGCGATCAGACGGGAGAGAGAGAGAGAGAGAGAGAGAGAGAGAGAGAGTCTACTTAGTCAAAAGATCGCAAAATAAGTATATCTAAAGGTGCTACAGTAAATGAATTTGAAAAAAAACAACTCTTGTCTTAACTTGCGAGGTAATGAGGGAATTCTAGTCATGAATAATGACGAGGTTCCAAAAAAACATAGTACAGGGTATTCGGCCAACGTGTCTTCAATGACCAGCCAACGGCATTCTTTGACTTATTTGTTTTCAATAAGCTGTAGAAATCACTATTTCAAGAATAAACTTTCAAAAGTCTCTTCTAAAATACAGTTTTCAACAAGTTTAAATCGAAAACTTTACTAACTGGTACGCAAGTCATGTCAAGTGCGTCTGACAAGGGATTTTGAGTCGATTTCTGTAAATACACTAGTTACTTGTTTCCACTAAAATACAACGTGGAGATATTTTAGACCAAGGAAGACTAATGAGGCTAATCTGTTGTAAGACTGAAGTGGCAATCCCACTGCACTCGGTATACTATACAATTTTAGGCTACTGTATTATATCCTTTGTCATTTTCTTTGTCGTGAGTTCGATAACAAGCTCTACTAACTTTTTGTTTCATCCTACCGTCAGAAACCAAACAAAATATTTTGCTTATCAGACACTAGTGTATCACTACTGAACAAAAACGACTTGTCCCACTTGACAAATAAGATAATAACTATAATTCCTGTTCTGTCACCCACTGTATCAAGTTTATTCATCGATAAAAAGAACAAAGACAAAGTTTACGAGACGAGACAGTGGATGTTCTGGTGTTGAATTTATCCGTGCGTTCAAAAAACAAGACACAGTATTTCAAACGGGTACCATATTCATTGTTTTACTCGTGTACAAAGAAAAGCAACATTGCACCTGTCAGATAAAACTAAAAACTTGCTTTGTGTTAAATGTTAGACAAATTTTGTATATTGCATAAAATACAATCTTTCACCGTGAAAAGAAAGGTGTGACTTGTGGACGAAATTGCCGGCCTTTTATTTTCAAGCAACAACTTTAGATACCCACATTTCCAGCCACTTCAAATTAAAAGCCAAGTTTACAGAATACAAAATTACATATAAACTACTGCAATATCCTCGTGGTAATTGTCGTTTTGATTGTTTTAATCGCGCTTTCCGAGGCCACAAAGGTGGTTTACAAAAAGTCATCTTATACAATGCTCGCAGTGTTTGACAGTTGGCAGAAGAGCAGCACATCATTAACTAAACTCGCTATGCTTGAAATTCTTCTCTTATTAAACGGTGTTAAAACAGCCTCTAGTCTTGAATAAAGTCCTTTATTCTGACCCTACATACATAAACACGCACACACACCATGCATCCACATAAACAGACACCCACAGCAAAGCTTATCTTGACAAAAATAAAACTTAATGAAACACTTCGATGCTTACATAAAAAAGCAACTTACTAGTTAGTTTTTACACATACTCACCGTTAAATGCTGGAAAAGCCACGCTTTCATTATGTTTGTAGCGGCCTTTGGGAATATTCCTCTTTTCTTTTGTCGCTTCTTGTCCGTATCGTCGTCGGTGTCCCCTGCCCCATCATCGGATCCAACAGACGTGCTTAGTGATGGATCTGAGGAAATTTGGGAAGTTTCAATATCTGGAGTTTCTCTTTGCATTTCTCGCAGAGGTTATCTTGAAAAGTACATATGATATCGATCATAAATACAGTATTCGTTCACATAGAGACACAAGTTGGTTGTTTTATCGCCTATCTGCAATATCGATAGACTCACCAGTTCCAACACAAAACACCTTTTTTGGTATCACTGCGTGGTCACAAGCTGCCGGTCGCAAACGTGCGACTGCGTTATGCTCGTTGGTCGATTCCTTGACATCGAATAAAGCTTTCAATCTCGATATAGTTTACGGCATTGGTAAGTAATTGTTCATTTAACCGCTTAAGGATGTAATACACCAAATCATCATGGCCATGTCAGTGTTGATAAAATAAAGCACGTTTTATTGGATTTGTGGCGTTTAAGAATAACTGAAATTGTGTGTGATTAAGCTAGTTTGTATATGTAGGTGCAAAGATATTTTCACAGTGTATTAAAAAACACGGATGAGCAATATACTCAAGAGGGTTCGAAAGAGCAAATTGTCGTCTTTGTTCTACCGAGATAGAATATTTGCAAAAAGCAAAAAAATGAAAAACAAATATACCGCAGAATCTTGTTGCCAGTAGTTATTTTTAATCTCCTAAAAGAAAAACAATGAAATACACATAAAATCAGTCGGAGGTGTTAGTGCTGCCATCATAGTATCATCAAAGTGATACATTTGAAAAGACTTGTTAAGTGTCACCACTCAATCTTGTTCGGAGAGCGAAACCAGAATGAAATCGTTGAACACTGTTATGTCTCCACGACTGATAAAAGGATTTTCAAAACAGCTTGTTATCATTTCATGAATGGGGATATTCAGGTTCGCTATGTAAGTGCTTTCAAGAACATAGAATAGAATGATAATAACCCCTTGTAAGTTCTTGAGCTGTGTTCCACGCAACAACCTTCAATTTCGCACTGACAATATACTTCAGTTTTGTCAGTTCCTATTTTAAAGCGTCCATTAACATTGAGTTTTTATCCGCCTTACCTTTAGTCTCAAGCTCTAGAATATTCTGCTGTTTAGCCAAGTTAACTTTTTCAGAACAAGTGCTGGTATCAACGAGGGCCCTGGCGAACTCCATCATTATGAAAGTTTTTATTTTTTGCTCAATTGCAATGACCCGTTACTCAGACAGGTGAGTCCAAGATTGATTCACTCTCGCGTTGACAGCGTTCATATATTGAAAGAGATCCACAAAGATGCTACATTGAGACATCAGAGAAATGTTAACACAAGAAGATTCGATGGCATAAATGAGACTTTAGAATGCTAAATACACAGACTGATTGATGTAAAGACAACCTGACATCCTTATGAAAAGTGAGCCTTTGCTAAAAACCAGCTGCTCGAAAATCGAGAAACACTTGGAGAACTGACAGCAATGCTTGACAGAGATTAAAATACAATATTTAAAAGTTAAGCTCACTTGCCAAAAATTCTTCGTTTTGCGCAATTGAACTACGTCGAATCGCCTTTCTGATCAGTTATGAATAAAATTTCTAAATTAAGTCTTGTATCAAAATGGGACGATAATACAATATGTTGAAAGAAATGCAATTAACCATGAGACCAAATGATAACTAGTAACTGAAACAACGCCTTCTAGAAGTCTGTAAGGTTCTTGATGTTTTCTCGCTTTGGAGTTTTCTTGAGTTAACCAAATAGGCATGTATATCAGTAAAAATTTTCTTTCTTTGGCTTTCTTAATTTTTCAAGGGAAGCGATAAACTATTTCCTTACTTATAGTTATACACTTCCTGACATCAGCAATTTAGCGAGAACCTGGGTAAACAAGCAAAGCGAGATGCTCTTTCAGACGAAAACCCTTTGGAAGAAATTGGAGACTGAAACTGATTTGTAGGGTGCTTAATTGCGTGATAAGGGTTAAGATCAACCAAAGCCTATCTGCAAGCCTTACTTAATTGATTTGCTCAGGAAAGGCATAGCTTTGATAATTTAGCTAACATTTCACCACCATGACAAAGATTCATAACAAGATATTATTCAAAATATGACACTCCTCAATCCAATCTTCACAGTGTCAAGACAGTCACCATCAGTTTCTGCTCAAGTACTTACAAAAACTCTACACATAAAACACTTCACCTGCTTTTTCATGACAACAATAATACTCTTGAATATGCCTTCCGTAGGACAAACTACGATCAGCATTAAAATTAATGATTTTGTGAAAATCTCGGGTAGTTGCAGCTGACTGCATTTGTTGGCTCGCTTGTCTTGGATTAGGAAGTCCTTGCAGGCACACTCAAAGTGAACCAGTTGCGATGGTTTTCATTATAGAAAATATCGAGCACTTCCCAGCAGATTGTAGATATAAACTATGACGAAAGTGTAATAAATTATTAGATGACAGTACTTCAGGAAATTACTGGAGGAAATTGCAGCGGCTATCTTGTCAGATTTATCAAAGAATCAAAGGCTAGTGTCAACGGAAAGACAGTGCAAGAAATAGCATGGTACACATACACTTAAATGAAAAACAGCGCACTGATCATCAACTTCAACACTAAAAATATACGACGTCCGTCTTAAAGCGTGGCAAAATCTCAGTTTTCGAGACGCGTTTTCAGATCTGTTCTGATTTATCTCAACTTTGAAGATAAAGTTGCAGTCCTAGAAATCGAAGAGGGCAACGCATGACAACCAAACCTCACTAATTACACTCTCTTTCAAATTACGACAATTCTTTCTCTAATGCCTCGTAATCGTTTACATAGGAAAGAAACCCCATTTCCTAGATTTCCTATCAGTATAGCACAAATATATAACTAAGCAAATGCATATAAGTCCACCCCCAGATATAAGCAAATTCAATTTCCATCATGATTCTTCATGTTGACAAATCAGTAAACGAAATTGGCACATCTGCCTTTAGTTGTTAATTTCATCATCTTCGGTCTGTCATAATAATTTCAGCAAGAGCAATCTTTCTTTTGTCTTTTTAAACAATAGAAGCCTTCAATCTAAAAACAGCTCGTTCTGAGCCGTTCAATTTAGCCTAATTGTAACTTTTCTTTGACAATTAACTGTGTTTGTACTTGGAGGGTTTCCCATGTCAATTCAGTCGATGTATGATAAAAGAAGGCGTTTTCAAGCGCGAAACACACGCGATAACCAACCACAGAAACCCCCGCAGCACGGTTTGAAAAGCTATTATCACAGTTTGTCTGTTTGTCACTCAAAATAAAGCCAAAAAGCCACACGAGGGAAACTTCTTGACAAGACAGTATTTCGTCTGTTCGAATAACGACATATAATGACTTCGCTTGCACGCATATGGAAGTGATGGAAATTTACATATCTGTCCATTTCTTGTCGTGTATGAAGTAAAATGATATTCTTTTTAATTACTGAGAGAAAGGAGCCTTTGTGCAGCTGTGTCAACAACGACCTAGAGCTTTCAACTCAATAAAAGCCCCGAAGAACAAATGCATTTCTGAACCAATAATTTTACTATTCACTTTCACTCTTTATATAATCGCAAACGTGGATTAACACAAAAGAAAAAGCTACATGTTTAGCATAATAAAAGCTTGATAAAACAGTACCATAGATAAATTCTTCTTTAGTGATATATTATTGAAGACATTATTAAAAAGACATCCAAGACGGAAACAATTTAATAAAGAAGTGATGGAACTGTCGCTTCTAATAAAGCCAACTCGATTCTTACCTTCCGGAGTTTCTGGCCCTTCGAGGGCCGAATTGGAGGGTGGCTGGGCGGGGGATTGAACATTTTGTCCTGAGTTGGTATTTTCATTTGGTGGTGCTGAATTCCAATTCTGTTGACTTGCTGTCTGTGGGGGAAATTTACATACAACTTGAACATTCGAGGATCGCGTGAATTGTTGTGTCGTTATCGTCCTAACACAACCTGAACAATTGAAATCAATTCAGAACGATGACAGAAAGTGAATAGAAAAAGTAAAGCTAGAGGTGCAAAAACTGCGACATATAACCTACTTTTTGTCATCAGTGATTACATTTACAGAATGGTGAGCATATTATCCACGCAACACAACGCGCTAATGGCTCGGAACTTTATCTGCTGCTCCCCTCTCGCGTGTTGAAGCCCAGTTAATATAAAGCGTGCAGTGAATTACCAGTTTCGCAAATTTCTCGGCATATGTAAAAATGCATCGAGGACCGAGCGTGAGCCCGAAGCGAAGACAGATAAAACATGATTGTTTTAAGTTCCTGTCAGAAAAAACAAGAGGTGTGAATTTGATCTTAGATAAATGCTTCAGTTCTTGGGCGCGAAAGAACTGTTTCAACACGTCAACCCGCCAACGAACTGTCGAAACGCAATGAAAACTGTAACAGGTTGACAAAACACAACAGCATATTAAGTGTCTTATTTAATGCCTTAGGTGTTCAAAAGTGACTTTTACGAGTTGTCTTGTGACGGTTTATTCGCATGTCCCATATACATAAACCGCGCCATTGGGACTACTTAGCAAAGAAAAGAATGGTGAACTTAACAAACAATGGCCAGTTTAGAAAACAACGCGACGGGAGATGATATAAATAGGAAAATCGCGCACAGCTCGTGTTTAAGTCTCTGCGAGGATAATACTTCTACTGGGGCAGCCTATCTCGCGATTTTGAGAGCTTAAAAAGCCGGTATCACTCGTCTTAATAGCCTTTCATCCACTTAGGAGATAATTTGATGTTGTGAGAGAAATTTACACCTTCGAGGTACTGCTTACCTCCCAGTTTCACGCAGCAGAGGCGGGAGAGAATCGAGCGCTGGCGTCGCGGCCTGACTCTGAACAACAGGAAAGGAGTACTTACTGCAGCGGCATGTAGTACCTGTAAGGTGTCCTCCAGCGGGCTTCCTGGAGTACCATCATCATCCCCTTTACTTCTGCTCCCTCCTTCCTTTTCGTCCATCACCAAGTCAATGGGCATTTTGCCTTTTAGACAGGCAATGTAGCGCTTACAAAAATTATCACACAGCTCGTGCACCTAAGAGACGAAGTTTAAGAACAAATTAAGCAATTTTTCGCCTGGGATAGCTTCCAATTTATAGTTAACTGTTGTATTAGCACAGAGAAATACCTTTGAAATCCAACGAATAAAAGCAAGTGACAGGGCGAGATTAAATTTCTATCTAAAGATAACGATAATTTATGCATTATGCAAATTCTCGTCTGAAATTTGTCTGGAGAGTTTTATATACACAGAGAGCAAAGTGCAGAGCGAATATGTTGAACCTACGATCCTGGCGTTTGTTTTATGAGATTTAAAATAGGAGGAGTAATGGGTCAGTGAATGGTTAGCAGTTTTACAATCGACTTAATCGAATAAACATTGAGACGGTTTTATATGAGGCTTACCTTCTCAAGCTCCAGTAAGTGAAATCGAAGAACTTGGATAGATTGAATCATCTATAAACGAAAGTGTAAAGAAGATAAACAGAGAATGAGTGAAATATTGGGAACTTCATGGCAAAACACATCGATCTGGCTCCTCAGCGTCGAAACCAGCTTATATACGTAGGCCAAAAGCATGTGGCACTATTTGTGTTATTTAAATTCAATCAACGGGGTTTGTATTAATATTTTAATACGTCCACACACAAAGCTGATAGCTTGTGGGTTTTATAAGATAAAACAACACTTACCAAACTATCGACTTCGTGGTTTGAGGAGAAAATGGTCTTGTCACCCCTAAACTGTAAAAGATAATAGCAGTGCGAATGTTATTCCACAGACAAGAGGTTTACATAAACGAGATTAAAACTACTACAGAACAGGTTCAGACTCGGAGCATAACGTCAGACTAGGGAAGGCACCAGCTAAAATATCCGTTGGTCTGGATGTGGAAATAGTAAGTTTGTAAATCCTATGTTCCTATCCCGAAGAAAAAATATTAACGGCTTGACAAACCTGTTTTGAGAAGGCTGATATATCTTCGTTGAACGA
Source organism: Parazoanthus swiftii (assembly GCA_025403585.1). Taxonomy (NCBI): domain Eukaryota; kingdom Metazoa; phylum Cnidaria; class Anthozoa; order Zoantharia; family Parazoanthidae; genus Parazoanthus; species Parazoanthus swiftii. The sequence goes on from JAOBYE010355538.1 coordinate 18,152, forward strand.
AGCGGAGGAGCACACGTCGCCTCCAACTGCACCAGGCTCGCGTGGAGTACATGTTGCCAGTTCGCACTTTTCGAAGATAAGAGCCAGCAAGGGAAATAGTGGATGCCTGATAAAAAGCACGAGGTACAAATGAATAATGTCTAATTTACTTTACTAGTACATCAATCAGCTTTCGTCCTTACAGGCCAATGTCGCGGGAGGGAAAGATAACATGTGCGAATGTGTTTGATCTGTCTGTGGCCACGGTTGAGCTGCAGCTCTGCAGCCGCTGATTCATTCAGTTGATCGTGTTTGAATATGAATTGTTTCACACCTCCAAGCTTCGTTTTAATAATTATCGTCATTGTATGGCAGTTATTACACACGGGGTCTGATCAAGCAAGTCAGTTAGAGTTTGCAGGTAAGACTGACAAGTAAATTGCAGCACCTAAAGTGTACCTACCCATATATTAACTCCTTATCTCTCTTATGTATATCGGACACAGTGCTCATAACGGACGCAGAGACAGAAGGAGGGTGATGGTACGCCGAGCTTACGCTCGTGTGGTTCATGTGTGGCTGCATTTGACCCGCAGACGAATTCCTAGTGTGATCATATATCGACGTTGGCCCTTCCATTCCAGCGAAGGATCCGACATCATCGTATGGCTGAAAAGTAAAACGCTTCTGTCAGCTGTTACAAATAATACATATTGTATATTAAAATGAAACGATCGTGCAATTCTAAACAATCTCGGGAAATATGCACACATATCACAAGGCGCCGAGCTTGCAGACCCGTAGCTCACTGACCCGTTGCGCCATACAGTTCGGAAGAGCTGATGTTGTTCCACGTTGTGATTGAAATCGCCGTATGCAAAGTCGTTATCGTACAATTGCAGTAAATGTTTAATCCCGAATACTGACAATCGCTTTGGTGCTAACACAGTTGGATAGCTTTCTAAACTTACAACCCGTCAACCGTATGTAAGGAAAAGATGTTTTGGCCGTCAACACAACCAGTAACGAATTGTCAAGCCTGTCTCGTGGCTTTTGGTCACAGCTCTGTCAATCACTAGTCAAAATCTCCATAGATCTTGTCACTTAGTCCGGATGGAGAATTTAGCTGTCGATCAGAAAACCTTTCAGCTTTACCGGAAAATTGCCAATGACTACTATAGTCTTGAAGAGCCGAAAATTTAATACAGGAAGGATATTCCATACATGTAATATTCAGCGACTCTCAGACACTTATGATGTTTTCATGACTACGATTTCGTTTGAGTACGTGAAAACACTCGCAGTTAATTCTCCAGCTCAGTGCTATAAAAACCAGCCACTTTTTAATAAGACGTGGTGCAACCAATTAGTGAGTGTAGCCAATCAGGGGGCGGAAGAATCGTCAGGCTAAATAATGTGTCTAAACATTTCAATCTTTATTGTTTCACCCATCACGGTTCTTTGCACAGCACCCGGGGCGTGTCGATCTTTTCAAAACATACAACAAAGTAATCTACAGCAATTTGAAAATTAATAATAAACACTAGTGAATAGAAGGTGGATTTTACTTGCAGCATTGCTTGTAAAGATTTCGTGCTTATCTGCCCGATATTTCACACCCCCATTTAATCTGAACACAAAACAATTTATAAATGTCGTGAAATGCCGGGAAGTATGTAAAACAACCCATTGTATTCTATTGATTGACAGCTTTCTAACACCTGCTGTTAATTGGCTTTGTAATGTTTCTCCTTGGATTGAGCTTTCCAAAACAACGCAAAATGAACTTTAATAAACGTGTTAAAAATACAAATACAGCTGACATAAATGTGCGTAATAGCGGTCAAAACCCTAACGATGAGCAACATCGAGCATCCAGCTTTCGGTTTCTGTACTTCAGGCCGCGTTTATTAAAAATTTGTTGTAGTTTGGAAGTACCTTTGACGGATTGTGTTTCGTTATCAATTTCCTTGTCTCCCTGATAACGATGAAACGCGATTCCTTTTGTCAATTCTGACAGTTGGGCGGAGAACCACGACACCCCGCAAACGACAACATGTCCGATTGAACACTCTTGAAACCATACAAAATAGCAAACTTGACAGTCCTCAGTGTGAATTTCATTGTCATTAAATGATGTTAAGTCTTGTGGGTTTTCGTGATCTGGTAGTTCGAGCTACAAACAAGTTGTAGATTTATGATCAGACATCGACCAAACCGTGACTGCGTAATGTTTACGCAAGTGTCTGGTTTAGTCTTCACTATGTTTGCAAAATCTTTATCAGTATTTTTGAAAGGACGGGAAAACACCTAAGAGGTTGAACGCAAGAACGAAAAAAGGTAACAGAGTTGTGAAATATTTACCGGTTATAGAATAGATTGGAATCATTGTCTGATAACCAAAATTGGAGAAGAAAATTGCGACCATACTAAAATGAAACCGGAGACTCGCTTCCCACCTACATATGGCGCGGAATCAAGAGATCAGCCAGCTCGGAGCAAGACTTCTCGTTCTTTAGAACAGAAAAAAGCTAAAAACCAAGTCAATTCGCTTTGCAATCATATTTTAAACCTAATAACAAAATAATAAGCTTTTCAGACTTTATGCGACCCCGATCTCACCAACAGATGTTTTTTGCCCGTGTGGAAATATCCAATTTGGGATTGAAATGAGCATTCACAACTATAGTCTGTATAGAATGGAGCTACAATTTATGGCGCTTCGAGTCGCAATTCGGTGCCCTTTTGTATCAAAAAATAAATCAGTAGAGCCTTCAGTCTTAAAGATCTGTGCTGTCGTCAGTATTTACAACAAAACAAATGTGGTAACTCAATAGTTCTGGTTCGTGATTTATCACCGTTAGAGTGAATCCCGAGTTGAGTGGCGCTTCGCGAAAAACCCAAGGCAGATTGTCACTTTGTTGTTAAACTTTTCAGCATTTAGTCAAGAAACTGTCGTAGTTGGTGAAAACCCTTCACGTTGCTTGACATCCACTAATGAGATTTGTATGGCTAGCTTCTTACATGTTGCCCCTGCGCTATATAATAGTCTCGGTGAAATATTCAAATGTCACTACATGTACAACTACCATACATAGGCCGCTCTATATTCTTTGGCATGGAACGATAAACACAAAAATGACTTTGATCTGAATTATTGAAGACGCGGTTTTTGGGAGGAGAACTGAATCGCACGATAAGAAAGGTAGAAAAACCGCATTGAGATATGGTAGAAATGTTTACATCTTGGTGTTGAAAAAAAGCTGTTTCAGCTCTCGTGAAATTGCAATTAGCATGATGTTTGATTTTGTTTGCGTAAGACTAAGACCGCCTCGACACTGATTACTAAATCCTTTGTGGTGGCGGCGATGTATTCCCTGCACGAGGGATCAGATGATAAGTCTTCTTAAACGTCTTAGTGTCGAAAATGTCTTCAGGCTTGTTCAACAGCAGTATTAGCCATGAATGTCAGAAATCAGGAACTTGAAAGCAGTCATGAAAGAAAATGATATAGTGATAACTGTTGCACCATTAGACGTGAAGTTATTGACAGGGCACAGCTAACAGGGATGACATTTGAGTTGAGCCCACAACCGGGTCAGTGTTTAAGATGGTTGATCCTCGATCTTCGTGTCACGCATCTTGGTATTATAACAACGGACTGAAAATATTGTTTTAAAATAATTAGACCGGCCTAGTCTTTGCATTCAGTAGAGTATTATGTAATTAATTTAAATTAACAGAATTTCTTATGAATTTTCATCATTCAAGAAATGATTTATAAGACGTTTTAGGAAGCAGCTTTACTAATGATTGATTTTTGTTTCAAATTATTTTAAGTCTTTATCAGAAAATATCGGACGTAGATAGCAGCTGAAGCGAAATATACTGAAGTGTTTTTCAGCCTCCGTGAGTGACTGCTCAAAGATTGCAAACCACCAAAGCATTTAGGATCAGATATGTGTTATAGGTGTCTGGATGTCTTTGATAACACGGATTCGCGGAGAGGATTAGGAAACAATTTCGGAGCTGTACTAAAATCAAAAGTTAATATGTTACAGTACCTCGAGCCGAAGCCAGTATTTAGGCGTGTAGTTTTAAAATAAAAATACGTTAGATCGTGTCACAGTGCTAATGTTTTCATGTCGTGCTTTTCTTCAGCTCAGTGGGGTAAAGTGGTGTGTTGTGTTTGCTTGATAACACAACACAAAGGTATCTTTTTTCTGGTGGTGGACATATCTGTTTAAAGAATGCCACAATCAGTCACTCGAACGTATCAGAGATGGGCTGATATCCAGATTTGAAAAGGTATACTTCCTTTCTTGATAATATTTGGAATACCAGATGAACGTAAAACCATGTCTGGATATAAAAAACAAGCATAACACAGTTACCCTCTATCATCAGTACCACAGCACCCTGTTCACAAACACTTTGATTAATTTCCTTTCACAAGCACAAAAGCTGCAGTGGAAGCCCTATGGATTGAACACGGTAAAATGTACGCTGACTCCGTCTTTTTGTAGCTTACGGACAGGATAAGAGAAGGATTGAAAGTTTTATTTTCCGGCTTTGCAACAGCAACGAAAATGAGCTAAGTTATGTCGAAGTGTAACACGAAAATAATTATCACTGAATTATCGCTGTAGCTTTTATGGGCTTGCCAAATCTGGTAAACATGAAAGAGTGAAAATTGAATATCTTTATATATTTCTTGAGGCAAATGGAGACGCTTGCATGCTAAAATGAATATTGAGTGCAGTTGACTTATTACAACTGAAGGAATGATTGCCCAGATACAGTTCCTTCTGCTATAATCTAGACAGCCATCTTGATCTTGAATGATCCTTTGCCTCGGGCGCTTATCTGCCAAACTTTAACTGTAATCTTGGCAGTTTCGACAACGAAACTACCATGTCTATATAATATAATATATAGCTGACAATACTATTCATTTTATAATGTTCATCATTCCGTGTGCATTGAGTCGGCAAACTTTATCATTATAAGTATCGAAAGAAAGCATTGTAAACAAACCCGAGTCGTGCACCATTCGTTTACAAATTCCCTACGCCGGATTTATTGTCGGTTTTTCCTGATGTTCCTTGTAATGCTACCAGAGTCTTTCGTTTTACAAGTGAGCTTCGCAGGAACCATTTATGATATCTTTTGCAGTAGCATGACTCTTAATTAAAACAAAATATTCCGACAGTCCTTCGTTTTGTTTATCCTTGCTTTGGTCAGAGACCGTACTCTGACAAATTGAGCAAATAATTCCTTCAACAACATGCCACTTTTTTAATTGATCGCCGGCTAAAATGCCACAGATAGTGAATAGAACATTGAGTCACGATACAGTGAATGAGAAAGGCAGTATTTTCGTTGTTCGGAAGAGCATAAAATTAAACATGCTACGAAATATCTTGACATTTAGTGAAGCGACATGTTTTGAAAACAAGACTGTCATTGACTGGTAAACTGAACATCTGTTTAGTCTATTGTTGTCAAACCTACCTGCCCTCGGTTCAGCTAGCTTCACTTGATGCATTTCTGTGTCGCGCGATCGATCAAAAGTCTTACTTTTGTTCAATAAATACTTAAATGCCAAAACTAACCGAATCTCAATCAGTACGCATGTAAACGAGGTCGGCTGAGGGCAAACAAGTGAGTCAATCGTCTTCGAACATGCCGAATTTCTAAAAATTACCATCGACTTGGGTGTTCTCGTAGAATTGTCAAGAAACAGATTTTTGGCTGTTCGCCGTAAATCTCGTATTAAATTTGAGCTGGTGGTGTAATAATCTTTCGTGGACATGAGGTGTAAAGGGCACAAGTGTCGACCGTGCATTCTTTATTATCAGCATTTTAATGGCTTTCCTGTTGCCCTTCAACTTTCTCGAGCATGACACTTTAATCCATCCTGAAAGCGAAATTAGAATTGAAAACAGGTTGAGTTAACACTGTATTATAAGAGGTCCTATTTCTACCCAGTAATTACGATTAAGAACTGGGCCCAGTCAAGCAATACGTGAACTTATCAAGCGTGGAACCCTAAAATAGAACCACTCAAAAATGCGCTGATATGCGCTGACACCAAGTTCCTTTTCGTTTCGCGTTGCGTCGCTTAAAACCATCAACGTAAATAGTAGTCCACAAACAGTCCGTTTTATAAAAACTAAAACAAATGAGCAGATTTATTATTTTCTTCCTCAGTGGTTTTGACTTTCCACTGGAAAGAAAGCACGAAGAAAAGCGCGCGCGGGAAAAGTTGTTTATAGACACTCGGCCGGAATGATAACTGTTAGAGCAGACACTAAGTCTGAAGAAAGCCATTGCTAATGCTCGTATTACACCACAGAAGATAGCTGCCTAAAATACACGTATTTACCTCATCAGGAAGTGAAACAAACATTAAACAGCAATAAAAGAACCAAACATTTTATTGAACTTTCTGTGTTCTCTGGAAATGCTCTCCACTAAGTGGGATATAACAGCTTCCTTTCTAGAAGTAGACGGTATTATGCATTTTTTACAGTCAGTTTTACCTTCACGCGCTTGGAACACCTACATAAATTCAAGGGTTTTGTTATCTTCGCTTCCTTTTCTGACATTTAAAAAGACAACACAATGTATTAAATGTTATTGCGAACTGAGAGCAGTGTACCGACGGCCAAGATCACTGATATGATATAGTAGCTATCTAATTTGTAGAAGTATACTGCTCTCTCGTCGGCAGTGATAGAATGGTAGTTCCAACTTTACTTGGTGTGGTTCTGTCGGTAACCGTGTTTGAACGCGTCTCAGAGATATCTCTTAGACCTCAATTAGAGACAAAACCTGTACATTTGTACACTTTTTGTGAACTGATACTTTGTGCCCTCTGACAGTGACTGCCATCGGGCTCGTAATTCAATCCGAATTCGCAAAGCCTTTACAAGGAGAAACGGCCGTGCGCTGTTATCCCGCCAACAAATAAACTTGCTATTTTAAAAGAGGTTAGTAGAACCGCTTTTATAAACGCGAGTGTGAAAATTAAACTGGAGATGATATAAAGTGGACTGCTGAAGATTAATAGTGTATATGTGGAGATTTTAGCATATATAACACTGAAATAACCCAAACAAATTTCCCAATCTACGGAAATGTAACTAGGCATTAATAGGTTTCTTGTAATTCCATTTTCCTTGGTACCTTAACAATCCCCTACGAGGATGTAAGTTTCATGTAATAGAGTCTGAAATACTAGATAATAAAACATCCCCGCCTTTCCCAACTTGACCTGTCCACACTCATGATGCAAGACATGAATTAAACTTGCGCGTCTTCGCTTTCAAGCTTTTGTTTAATTTTGTCGTTTCTATGAACATTGTGAATCGTGTTTCACTGTTTGTGCTATGTCTTTCTCGTTAGTAAGCTAGTGCCAAACGTTCTGGTACTATCTCGGTCATGCGAGTATCTGTGCTTTCGGCATTGTCCATTAGTTGTTTTACAACGCGAAGAAATTTCACGTGGTTTATGACTGTCAACACTTGTCGTTTTTGTTCGGCCATTTCTGAAGGGAAGCTTGCTTTTCTCAAAGAAAACCCTATATGGCAGTAGTTTAAGTCATTTATTTTTCGACATCATAGTAATCATCCCTTTTTGCGTGTTCCAATTTTGCATTCAAGTTTTGGTCATGAATGTAGATAGATAAAATAAACGTGCTCGTCCGTGTGTGTTTGTACGACATGAAGAAGATTTTAACACCATTTTGACACAATTCTTCGACAGTTTGACTTTTGTGTCTACATTAAAGCAGTTTTGAAAAGCTCGTTGTTTAATAAAGTACTTCAGAATCAAACTGAAGAGCTGTTATGTGAGATTATACATCGATGTACTAGAAAAATGAGACCTATCTAGCAAAATAATTGAACTGGAAAAACGAATTTTCTCGTCGTTAGCATTTTTAAAAAGCGTTTGGTTTCTTTTTCAACGGGTCGACATATTTGATTTAGTCAAATTACACAAAACTATAAGTACTTAAACTTACCCATGATAAGTTTTTAACCAGAGAGGATAACATGTGAATTCCTTCGAGCCCGTGTTTTGAGGCTGGATTGGACGATCTATTCACGTCGCCTCGAGCAAACATACGCCGCCATGTCTACTGTGGTTTGTGCTCTTACAAATTTGCGTATGCATTACTCATAAAGCGATGTGCCAAAATTTACAAAGCCTATAAAAACATGTTTAGGCATAATTTTTAAAAGATATCCTCGAATCTTGTTCTTATTCCTGTGAAATAAAACCGCTGTACGTTTAACATCTAACACAAGTTAAAAGAAGTTTCATCTGTCGGTCGCCGGCTTTTATATATCCTTGAAAGTCTTGCAGTTGCATGCTCCAAGAGAAAATTTCATTCAAATCAATAACACGTACGTTCATTCCACTTTTGTTTACCAAGTCCAAAAACGTAGCCCTCATCTCACGAGAAAAGAAGTAAACTATATGTTGGCTCTTTTGATAGATAGAAAACTCATGCAAAGACGTTTGATTAAAACCGCAGCCTTTTGATTGTCACGTACGTCGATTATTGTAGCCAGAATTCCTCTGTGAACTGGAAAAACACAACTGTCTTTCTGAACATGGTGTCGATTTGTTCTACTTATGTGGATTAGAAATAAATGCAATTACAGTTGCAATATGTTCAGTGTTGTCAGCACTGTTTTCGGCTACAGTCTTGACAGTTGCCAAGTAAGTTGCCGGCAAAGATACCCTTAATCAAAAGGTTACTTGATAGCTATAGCACGAGCAGCTTGTCGAAACCAAAAGAAAAGTGGACCTGTCGAAAAACTCATTGAAACGTCGCTATCTGCCTGTCAGATTAACATGCCAGTAAAATAACCAGCATCTTGTAAAAACAAACTAAACATGCCTTGAGCACCACGAGGGTGCTTCGTCGTCTTTTCAACCTAACGTCTGAAACAACACTTCTTTGGCAAGACCTTGGGGAGTTCTTAGTTCGGGCCATGTTTAGGGTCGAAAAAGAAACAAGATGGCGGAGCAGACCGGACTAATCCACTTGCGCTTGCAGAAAACATCGCGTGTGTATCCTTCCGGGACAAACAGTAAAGCGAGGTAAATGGTACATAAAGCTTTTTTAATCCTCATTGTCTTCCAAACTTGATTTTCAACTCTAGTACGCTAAAACCTATTTGAGTATACCGTTTTCTTTGTAATTTGCAACTACAAGCGACATTGGTAGAGCCTTTGCCCGTGTGTGTGAGTTGTTTTGTATACTGTGATCAAAACCATTTCCTTGGCAGTTGCAATGTTGTTATCACGCCAGTTGGTATATGTGTTACCGACTTTAGAAAACTTAAAAAGTTTCATCTTGATTTTACACAAAACAACGGGAGTATAAAGGGATCTCCAAAAGTAAAAAGCGTAAACGCAAATAGATATGTTCCTAAAAAAACTCAGTAAAGTGTTATTCTGTTTCACTAGGACAACGGAAGTGTTGTTAGCTCGTATACATTCACTAGCATAAAAAGTAATTCAAAACTAGTATGTTTATGTGTGTGTGTATGTATATATATACGCACAAAATCAAGTATATTGTAAAAAGTATCTTTCGGCTCGCTGAAAGACATTGTGCTTATGAAGCTTTTATCGTTTATGAAAGTTTTCGTTCTGTTTACACTAGTTTTTAAGAAGATTTTAAGAAGATTTTAAATGTTTTGACGTATCCTTCTCATTCCTTTTATTCCTAATAAATCCACATCGACCAAAAGACAACTGACTGCAAGAAGACATTTGCACTGGGCAAGTCTTAAAAGTTTTTAAAACTTTTTTGAATGAAAAAGACATGCACAAGAACAAGTCAAGTGTCAACTAGCTAAACGCATAGGATTAGAACACTGAAAGAAAAATGCTAATAATTAAGTTTAGTTGCCTTGTACTTGAAATTGTTGAAAATGATATTATTAAGCTGGAATGGTAACTGCACAGTTCAACCAAATTATGTCGGAACATTCACCATACTTCCTCTTTCGCATAGTATACATATTAACTACAGACGGTGAAAATAAGAATTACTGTCTTATCCCAAAATCATTTGTTTTGAGCTGAGTTTCTATTTTTCCAAAACAAACAACGTCTTCGACTCACTTACCAACTTTTCTATTTCATCAAATGCAGATATAAAGATTTGTGGAAGAACCGCTTCTTGAAAGAGGGACATTGTTGCATTAGCACCACCGTACCACGGGTCGCCGGCTAATAAACCCGAGCCGTGGTGAGAATTTCTAAGCCCAGCAGGCTCAACATTTTGTAAGCTACTATAGTGCAAATTGCACAGTTCTTTTCACACTGATTGGATGGCCGCTCCCAACCTGTCCGGCTGCTCTTTCTATAAGCGTAAATTCAACCGTATAACAGCTAGTGGTATGTACAAACTAAGATAGGTGAACTTTCAAGAACAACTCTCATAGCTTACAGGATTCTCTTGAACCGACACATAGAGTCGTTTTGTTTTTTTCATCGACGTAGTCAGGAGTATTTCTTTTGTCCAAGTGAATAAATTTCGGTAATCCAAGTCGATGTCGCTCCAGGGGCGAAGAGCAGAAACATTGACTGTTGAGGAACAGCATCCTCAAAATGAGTGCCGTAAACATGCGTTCGGGCGGGAGGCTTAACTTTCTTTAACTCAGCTCGAACTCTCGTTAGATTTTGAATAAAGACCGCTAAATTAATCGCTACTATTTACGATCTCTTTGCCGCCTCTTCTATGCAAAGATAATCTAAAATGCAAACTGCTCCCGTAATCAAAGCCATGCCGACCACATTGACAGCAATCGGGCGTATACTGTCGCTGCGTATCATAGTCTTTACTTTAGATGTTTTGTGTACAAATTCTCAAGTCACTTTTGGGTAAAAGAAATATCGCACCTTTTAAACGCATCAACGCACTTTTAAAAATTCAGATGCAAAGTGTTACTCCAGTCTCATTATTTTGCACTAAGAAATTTTGTTTAAATCACCCAACGTGGACGAGCAGCTGACGCACTAAAAGCAATTTCGTGATGCTGAAGTGATGCTTTATTATAAACCAACTTCAGTGGAACACTCTTAGCATAATAATAACGTTACTACCCTGCAATAAATCTACAAAAGCTCGTATAATCTGTATTAGTTGAGTTGCAGTTCGAATTATTCTTGTGGATAACGCAACAAAGAAAAGAAATGCCACGTCAAAACGAAGGACTATCTAGTATCTGTTAAGATATTACATGTGTCGCATTTGAAAAAGGTAATGTTCAACAAAGATAGTGAAACTATACTGATATATCTCCGAACTTAGCCTGCTCTACAAACAAAAACTAAGTAATGCACAAGTTTACGAGTTTTGCATCTTACATATTTAGGGGAACTGAAATATTCCAGTCTTTCGCACAACTACGTGGCTTGCAGGAGAACAATCGTGTAATCGTTTTGCTTTGAATCACTGATGGAGCGAGCGATTTTTAAGGTAATAACGCCAAAAATAAGAAACTTTTCACTCCTTCTTCAGCCGGTGTTTAGCATATTTTAACTATGAAGAGGTCTGACAAAGCACACTATCTGGATCGAAACATCAAACCTTATATAAAACTAAACCAGGATTTAGAGCGGCCGGTTAAAAGAGAGTTCTTAATTTGCTCGGGATGGGAAACACTCTATTACACTATACCAACACTATACCAACAGTATATCAAGATTTCGAGAGTTTGATACTAATCGGTTACTGAACATGATCAGAACTTGATCGTCAGTGAAGGCGAAAGAAGTATATTGCGATATGTAATCTTTTAAAGTTATTCTGTAAACATAAAATCGCTTTCATTGACTAAAAAAAGGCGAGCCGAATGATCTTGTATATATATTAAAAAAGCTATTGTATACTACTTCAAGTTATTTTTCAATGTTTTTCATACAAGTTCTTAATAAAATAGTAACAATAATGGTAATAATAATGATAACAAGAAAATAAAGTAGTGCCCGGTTGTTGTATTAGTTCCAATGGCATTCTTCTATTCCAGCACTTCCTATCGTAATTGCATGTGGAAATTTTTTCTGGGTGCATTGAGAAAATTAGAGAAATCGTGAGCTATAAACTCACCGATTAATACAGTATCATGTGGAAAACCACAAAGAAACTACTCGGCTACTTTTCATTGCTGTAATCGAATTGCTTTTTTTCCAAACAAATCAATAGATAGCTAAACTTGATCAGTTACGGCGCTATCTATGACTATGAGTGTTTTCAAAACTTCACTGATTGTTGTGTCATGACTTAGACTGTGTTGTGTCAGCACATACGTTTTCCTGCTGAGCTCTTTGCCGTATCAATTGTTCTCTACATAAACTTTTATTATTTCATAGCCTTCAGACATAAATGTTCCATTGCTGTTTTCAGTATAAATGGACAAGCGCATATGTACTTAGTATCCAGCTTTTCTGTTCTAGAACTCTATTTGATTACAGCTGAACTTAAAATTATTTTAACTTAAATGTGTGTTTGTTAGCCTTGCCAAGTCTTTTTCATGCACCCATATCTTTTTTCACTGTCAGTCGCAAAGTGCTTAACTTCCTTTTATGTTCCCATGTTCAACTTAAGAATCGTTCTCCTTTTCAACTCCATGCTTTCCATTGCTATCGTTTGGTGTACGTGTAACAAAACTGACAAACAAGAACAACTTCTAGCATTATCTGTTCTTGGTTTTGTTTATCTCTGTGAGCGTTATAGGTGCATGTCTTGACCTCTAGTAACTACCATCATGGTAGGATTCTTCGGCCAGACAGTGGTCAGTTTTTAAATTTATTTTTTTTATTAGTCGATAGTATTAATCCAATTCAATTTAAAACGTATAGAGTCATTGTATATCTGTGGCATAAACGACTGTGTCCCTTTATAACGATTTGAATAAACACAATTCTTGAACACTATGGTCGCAGAAAACATTCAAACTACATTTTACTCTCTTAGCGTATTGTGACGTTATCATGGTCATCACAAAGTTAATATGTTTCATCGAAAACATGGAAAACTTTTAGTCAACCAGTTTTTACCAACGACTAAATTCAATTATAATAAAGCCCACTGCATAGAGGTTGCGGGTCAGTTTCCTTTGTGAACTTGGTTGAAATAAAAGGGCTGTAATTATTCTACTTTCGTTTCGTATAGATGGTGGACATATCACATATTTTTTATGTTAAAAAATTATTTTATTTTACAGAGCGTAATTTGTGTGATTTTGATTGAGTTTACCCACAACTGACATTTTTTAACATTGTTGACCAACCGACATGTTTTTTTACACGTTTCATCGCTTCTCGAGGTTCTAATTCTGGTGTTTGCTTGTATTTTACAGAAACAACACTGGAGACAGAAAAGTGCTTGGAATGTCTTCCCTTTTGTTACTGTCGGCGCCACAAAAAAACAGAACTTCAATCAAATAATGAGCTAGTGCGTTGTATTTTGTCAAAATGTCCATTCTGTCATTTTTTGTATTATGCAAGCTGAATAGCTAGCATAACAGACATATTTTACTTTTCAATTCACAACACTGGCTTGCATAAAAATTCCAAAATTTTGCAAACTACAAAAATTCAATCTTACTTTGATCTGTTCGTACACGTTTTAAACTGTGGGGATCAACTTTGAAAGACACCACTTAAACTGTTCTGTGACAGAAAATTAATCGTGTCTGGAGTTAATGCAAATTCAAACTTTAATGTGTGGTCTGGCGTTATGAAAAGCTATTGAGCCATTACCGTTTTTCCAACGTTCTTTGCTTTAAATTTGAGTGGACTGCATTTATATTAGGTGACAGTTTTTTTCGATAATGGAATCAGTAGATTGTCAGCCTACTTTTTCTAACACGACGTTACTAAATTATTTATGTAACTAATCTGTACAGAAAGAAATCGTTGAAATATTCATGCAAATGTCAGTCCACATGACGGAAAGAAAGTGTTATGGAAAACTTTGAAACCATGTAAAATTCTCTTGTCAAAAATTATCAAGAAACAAATGATTATTATCGATAGCATCTTTGCAAAAAAAACCCAAATATTGTTGCTTTCTATTTCTATTAAGAGATAACGGGAAAGCGACTGAGAAAAGCCAAAACAAAATAAATTGATTCTTTAATGTGCAGTTATGATATATCAAAGAAAACACTGTTAATATAAATGGTTACAAAAGTGCGATATAGGTATATATGTACACATATTCAGTCTCAACATCCTTCTCTGAACCCAACTAATGAATCTTCAAAAGCAGATTGCGTGAATATGTATATGTGTGTGTGTGTGTGTGTGTGTGTGTGTGTGTGTGTGTGTGTGTGTGTGTGTGTGTGTGTGTGTGTGTGTGTGTGTAAGAAAATTCAGTATTAAACATCAAGGCAACACGCGAATCTTCGAACGTTTCTTAAATGGAATGTCCTCAGTGTGCAATGCCTAAGATCATGTCAAAGTCGATGATAGACCAAATAAATTGCATAGAAAAATTTTCCGAAGAGTTAAGTACTTCCAAATATTTCTACTGGTTACAGAAGGAATTTAATACAGAAAGTTGAACAATAATATTTATTACAAATAATTGCAACTACGCCTTGTGCTTCCTTCACTCGATCAGAGTTTCCCATTTAGGGAAGTCTTCAAACCAAAAAAGGAACATAATGAAAAGGAACTCGCAGAAATATAGTTTTGTGCCGCGCCACCTGCGAAGAACAAAGTCGGCTTCATTTTCCACGCAAATTGCATCGCGTGTTCTTGAGTAAGTTCGGTTTAATAATAGAATAAGGATAAGTTTAGGATGACCACGTGTTTGTCGACTTTTCGGTTGTCATGAAAGGTAAACCCAGCTACACGCGATTCCCTCTACCCACACACATCATAGCAAACTTCATCTTCAGCTGGATAAATTGTATTTATTTAACGGATAAAAAGTCTGTAAAGCTACACGTTGCACCAGCAGGGTTAAGTGTTGAATGTATAAATAAACAAACGTTTTAGCCTTTGCTCCCTTTTAGTTGTCGTTTATAAAAGATAACAAAAGAGGTTTTTTTAACTATTATACTGGTCAGCTTTTCCGTGTTCATAGGTTGTTAGCAAATCAAGTAGAGGTGCAAGCAACTATCTCAAAATTTAAGGGACACAAAGGCATTTCAAGTCACGTAGGACGGATATTTAAATGATAACCTCGCTTATCTTTCCATTAGTAAAAATGTCATTCAAAAAGGTTGCTAAACTACGGGATAACGGTAAGCTTGAAAAAGAATAAATATAACCCAGCGAGTGAGCCTACACGTATCTTACAAGTTACTTTTGTTTAATTTTCCGAAAAATTGCTTGAAGGCGTACATCAGAGTCGAGCAAATAAAATAAAACTGACACTTGGTAACAAAGCAACTTAAATCCGGAAGGACAAAGTTTTAAACCTAAAACAGTTCCTGCAATAATAAAAACACTAATAATAATTGTAATAGTAATGATAATAATGATAGCGATACTGAAAATAATAATGATGATGGTAATAACAACTATTTTATCGTATATAGTATTTGTTTTTTAAAACTTTAACACTATATCTATAATGTTTTAAAGTAAAATCATGCGGGTAAATGTTTTAAACCAGACGCTTTCGATCGAAAGAACATTTTGCGGAATATATAACGCCGGATGACGCATCTTTATTAATATTTCCATCTGCCCCATCCATACTTACAGTAGTAAGTTACAACTTCTTTTCAGTCTTTATTTTTAGTAACGTACAAAAATAAATCGTTAGGGAACATTTAATTGCTACCTTAAATGGCTCAGACTAGTGGTCGCTTTCACACAAATAATTGTCCAAGAGAAACAAATACGAGAGCAACATATATATGTATTTTGTACTGAGTAGATAAATGTGGAAAAGAACCTAAATCTTGTAGCAATAGGGTATTTGCCGGCATAGCTACTGAACCAGTACATGTATGTATGACATATGCTATATATACTGTACGTCGTAAGGAACTGTTTGGCCGAGGAAATAGAAATAACTAAACACCTTCCAATTTTAAATATAAACTTAGAGAGAAGCTTTGAACAAGTTCTTACTTACTTTGTAACCTAGGAGCCTCTTTCAAACGTTACTGAGGTTTTTAAAATTTGTAATTCATAGTTTCGAAGTTTCCCTGAAAAGCTCCCAGGGGGAGTTGTCAACAGAGACATTGTGTGGTACTGGGTAAAGACAATGTATGTTAACCACTCCAGACACAAACATTTTCAATTGCCGAAAATATCACATTTAGGATGATAATCAGACTGTCACAAATGTCACAAAGTTCACAAAGACTGTAGCTTAAAAACTAACTAACTAATCGAATTAAATTTTCAAAGAATACTTTCGAATCGATATCTGAAGGTTGGTCATTGTCTTTGGGTTTATATCAATAATAATTTTTCGTCTCACAAGTCTTTGACCAGCAATACTGTGGACGACTTTTCCAATAAAAACCAACCCGCATGCAAAACTGTTAAACCAATTTCTCTGCAACCCCAACCCCGTGAAAAAAAACGACCAGTCCCTAAATCTTTCTAAAAGAGAGCAGCTTAAAACGATATTTTATAGTTTAAAGACTTTGCGTGAAGACGAACTTTACCCGGCAATCTTCGTCATTCAAATATTAAAGGAACACTCACTTTCTAATTGACAATAAATATGGTAGTAACTGTTTTGTGCTGCCCCTGTGTTTAATTGAAATGAAATGTTTGCATTTTGAAAGCCGTCTCTTTATCATACAGGTGCATGCTGACGGGCTTTCAGTGTGCAAGACGGGAAAATGAACTCCTAAATATTCTAAATCCAATAAGAAATATCTAAAGCTTACGGTACTACGGACGCAAGGTCCCAGTTTACTTATATCTACTTAGTATCCAGAAGGTTGCCTGAAAAATCTTAAGGCGAAAAAAGCTATTTCAGTATTTGTAATACAACTACTTTTTGCTTGGCCCATTACATGGCGCAAACGATCTACTAACACATCTGCCCCTCCCCCCTCTCCCCGCCCAGTCGTCACGAAAATTTTCCCACCTTCAACTTTCTACACTTTCTACTTGGTTTTGGAGAGAATTCAACATTTGGTCGCTGTTTTCCAAAAGCTGTCTCGTGTTTCCTAATATAGACCATTCTATAGGAAAAGCTATACACAAAAAAGTTTCAGTTAACGCTTTAGAAAATGAATAACGTATAGGATTAAGTATACGCAACGTTACCGACAGGGATGAATCAGTCGCAGAAACCTCTTGTGTGTTAGGTTCGCAAGGTACTGTGGTAAAATGTGCGGCCACCATCTTCCAAGACTTCAAGAGCGCGATCCATTAAAGCATGTCCAGCATTTCTGCTGTATTACGTAGATGACATTCAATTTTGATCCTGTTTGTTTTTCCCAATATATTCGAAGGAAAATTATGACTTAGGACGTCAATATATGTGAAAATTGTAAAATCGCTTATTGAACAATGATATATTTCGTGGGCTTTGTTGCCTTACAATCACCAGTTGGGTAAGAATCACTGTTGTAAAACTGAAAACTATTCTAATTGTTTTCTTTGATATTACCGTTCTAGTTTCAGGTCTACAGCATTTCTTCGTCCGTAACGGGTAGAGTAGTGTGCGGCTATCTAATTAGCTCAATCAAAATGTGTTCCCCGGAAGTCTCGAAACTGATTTCAAGTTTCTTTCTTTTCGCACATTTTCTAAACGAGTTGTCGAAGACGAATTGAAAATACGATTATCCATGATCTGGGTTTACGATACCAACATCTGCGTGTTATGTAAAAGAAAAACTGGATTTTGCGCAGAGTTACAAGTGATGTTCAGCTCTCTCTTACTTTAATGTCATGCAACTTGTATGTAATCATAAACGAATGGGCGTGCTTTCTAATGACCCCAAAACGTCTACTTTTTGCGACATTTATTGCTGAATGTCGATTGAGACGAGTATCAATACTAAAACACTGGAATTTGATCAGATCACACAAACCTACCCCCCCATCCCTCTTCGCCTCACCACCTGCCCTCCCCCACTAAAGTTAGATTGGTATTTCGCAATTGTTTTTCTTTTTCTCTCGTTACTGGAACCATAAGGCAACACCAGACAACGTGGCCACTTAAATGAAGAGAGATGATTAATGACTCTCGAAACGAGTTGACAACCTTTGGCATTGACGAAGAGTTCTCTCAGTACGCGAGTCCACGCGTGAAAAATAAAAACAATAAACTATTCCAAGTAGCTTTTTGATAGCTACTAGGTGGTAGTTATTGATGAACTTAATCAGATGCAGATACTGGACATTAGGCATGCTGCAGACAAATGGAGCATTTCAGAGAACTATACCGTTAAGATGCCTTTCATTTTGTTCTAGCCCACTCCCAGGGGTGATCGAGTGCTTACGGTAAAGAAAATTAGATTTTTCGGTTATTACTGAAAGATCGCACTGGTTTTGTAACAAAAAGCTATGACAGCTTTAAAAACTGTAATACAATGGACCATTGGACTATTCAGATTAGGTTTAACACCGGTAAACCGAATTCAGTAGGTGGTTGACGCCTTTTGCCGAGTAGTAGATCTGGGGGGTTGCAGTCGACAAGACGGGAATTTCTTTTAAGTATACTCCTTATCTACGTCACATTTATAGCAAGCCATTGTTAAAATATCTCCGCATATTCATTCCGGCTGTTTTTAAAAGACATTTGCTTTGTAGGTCTTAATATTGTGAAAACATGAAAACTTTTCTCAGATTGATGTACTTATTAATGCTTTCAATCTATCTGTCGCTAGCGATTTTGCCACTGTCATTCTTCATGCCTGGCAAGTGTTAGGTTTTCAACTATATATACAATCTGCGAGCTAATTTTTCTGTTGATAAGTGTGTTCAAGTGGGCGTGGTTAGAAAGAAAATGTGAAACGAAGAGAGGCTGGTAAAAAGAACGAGAGAAATCCCCTGCAAAGTCATGTCAAACAAGGTTCCATGTTGTCTCGCAACGTAAAATGTTCACAATACGTGATTGACTGAAGCTGAAACCGAAAGCACAGATGGTGGAGAACTCGGTAAAAAGGCACTTAATGCAGAAGGTCATTAACCCATCTTGAGCAATCCAACTAACAAAAGAACTATAGCAGATTATAACATTGTGACACATGTCACTAAAATAATTCCCTTGTAGTTGTAGAACAAGCTTTTCAGAATTAGGCTTACAAATATCCAGGATATATTCTACTGCTCTGACATTGCGCTTTACCAATTGAAATTGTTTATCGACAACTGCATGTATTCGATGCGCTATGTTTTCGTTCTTGCACTCATTTTAGGAGCAAGGTGGCACGGGAATATATTGACGACGAAAGATTAGTTTGGCACACATTAAGAACTAATGTCTTTTTGAAGAGGGTTACTAGGGTGCTAAGATGGTGTATATGTGTAAGCTTGCCTCAAACAATACGTTGCAATGTAAAAAAAGTAGTATCAAACTTAAACATCAAAAAGTGAACAATTTTATTTTGACTCTCTTTGTTACGGCCTTGTGTTTTTCTTGAGGTGCTAGAATAATCATCTAGTTATTAAGACTAAACGTATTAGTCACCCCCAGTAAAAACTTGAATCTATTGTTTTTAATTGTTTTAGAGTTGGAATAAAATAACAAAAAACAAAATGTTTGAAAGGTGGGAAAGTTGAGAGGATTGAGCCACAATACCTCATTTGGGTTGCTCAATCTCTGCGCCCTGCGGTTTCTTTCGACTTCCATCACAGCGTTCGGATGTATGTCATTCAACCGGTTAACTTTGTGTTTCATTACCCTGCTGGAGCTTCTGGGTGGACAAAAACACTGGATCACAATTATAGTAATAATCACTGTGTTTTGAGCGAATGTACTCTGTGTCTATAGATGAATAATAAAAATGAGCACAAGCGCACAAATAAAGTAAATATTATAACTAAGTCTAAGTTATATGAATAAGAACGAGAAAGATAAAAAAATAAATCATTGTTTGAAAAGAAAAGTTTTCAATAGGCATTTACTGAAGATAGCGTTTTAAATAATGGTGGCGTATAAACAGCAAGTCATTACAGACTACATCGCCGCATGGAATCTGGAAATCCGGTTGAACGATGAGATCTTATATTCATTCGTCCAGTTTGAATTACACGTGAAAGATCTACTTGAACGAAGGACAAAAACTAAAAAGTAGCTGGGCAACTGAAAAGTAGCAACAACAACAAAACTACTGACTCTTTTGCGATCAGAGATATCAACTACTAATTACTTAAAATATGAACAGGACTAAAACGCGAAGATTCATAACTGTGTTAGATAAGTTTCTAATAGATTCGATAGAAACTGTCTGCAATGATATTAGTGTAAATGGCACATTCATCGTTTTTACTCAACGTAATATAACAGGCTGTTGGCATCATTCTTGTGAAACGAAGACTTCATCGATAAACCTGCCGTAAAAACTTATTTCTGGTTTCTTCAATTAATTTATTTGTACAGAACATAACAAAATGCATGCGATTTAGATGAATCTTATTGCCAATAACTCTTTGATCACATGTTGTACAAATACGGTAAAGAATAGTTGTTCGGTGAAGAGGTGTGGTGTTCGAGGTATATTTTGGTAAATTAATGTCCGAGCAAACTGTAAATTATACTACATTAAAACATAGCAGGCAATTTTTCGCGCGATTTTGGTATTGAGCGAGCCTGCGTCTATAACTCGGTAGACGCACGCCCGTGCATCTATATTTAATCGCAACACACGAAGACAAACAAAAAGTGCTTTGGAAAAAGTTAAGGCTTTGAAATGGGAAAAATGTAATTTGAAGGTGACGATCAAGAATTGGAAGGGGAACAACCGAACTTCAATTTAGATATGGATTTCATTTTCGAAAACAATCCAGTCAGTGAACAGAGGTTTGTAACCTTGAATGATACAGAAATGGACGAAATATTGTAAAAACAACGCGTTGAAAAAACAAAAACGGCCACTAAGTGGCAATGTTCTAAAAGAAATGTCCCATACTTTAGCTGTGCATCTATATGAGTTATAGATGCAATTGGGAAGTTGGGAGAGTACTCGAGAAGCTAAAGAAGCACTCGGCTTCGTCTCGTGCCACCCAAACGCTTTTCTCGTGCTCTCCCAACTTCCAATGGTAATCAGATACCTTTGACTGATGTGATTTGAGATACTCGCAAGAGCAAATTTTTCTAATTCTAACAGAATTGAACGAGGTTAGAGAGTTCGATTTTGGTATCGGAAAAATTTATGAGTGAGATTTATTCCAAAATTACATTCAAAGTTATATGGCTAACTGTTAATCATACAAAGTTTAATGAAACGATCAAGATAAATAATAAAATTTCAAGGACTGTTTCAGCTCTTGCGTCTCGAACTCTTCAATTTGCCTGGTTAAATCCCGAACTTCTTTCCAAGAACTAAAAAGTTTACTTCTCTTTAGATGTCATTTTGGGCTTGGTTTCGCTGTTTGTTAACAATAAGTTTATTACTACTGCCAACTCTTTCCATTTGGTTACCACCATATAAAGATGTCGAAATGTTTCCACTTCTGATTGGTCAGGAAACAATGGGGAAAGTGAAATTAACCAATCAGTGATTGTTTTCAGTTTTCTGCACTGCATGTGGTTTAAAACTTTGCACTGACTTCAAGCATTTGCACTGTGTTTTGTAATTAATTGCACTGTTCTCGGCCAATGAGAACGTAGACAGTTTTCCTACTGTATAATAAGGAGAAAAACCTATTAGTAAGAAATAGATTATATATTGCTTTTATTTATTTATTTATTGTAAATGAAAAATCATCTAGCAAAAAATAAACATCCTAAAGTAAATGCAATACAAGAAAAAAGATAAGGAAAATAATAAGTAACAAACATGAAATCGATTTTGTTTCAACAGTTGTGTTTTCAAATGCTACTTAAAGGCCTTGATGTTAAGGCCATGTTACAAGAGGCAATTTTTCTTGCAACTTTCTATGCGATGCTCACGACAGTAGAGCATTGCATAGTTGTAATAGATGTGGTATAAGCTGCAGCTGGCTTCTCGATATTTGCAAAAGTAGAGTATTAAACATTTTCTGCAACTTGCTTCTCAATTTTTCGTTGCGTATAGCTAGTTACAGAGAGAAGTGTTATGCCGGCGGTCAAGTTTAGACTACAACTTTCTTCGCACTGGCGCAGCGTTGCGTAGAAAGTTGGAAGAAAAATTGCCTGGTGTAACATGGCCGTTACACCAGTTAAAGTATTGCTCGATTCGATGTAACTATACAGTGGACGTTGAACTTTTTGTTCAACGTAAGTCTAAGCACGTGTACGGGATCTGTTGCAAGACAGTCATGAGTTCAGCACGTTACTCCATGCTATTAGTTCATATGCAAAAATAGCTCGAACTCTGTACCATAAGATCAAGTAAAACTAGTATAACTATGTTCGTAATCACCTCTATAAAAGTCCAGTTAGCAAGCCACAAGGGGTTATCTTGCATTAGCTCGCAATATCGCTATCGCAGCTGAGTAAAAACTAAGTCGGTTATTTGCCTTGCACCAATCCTGCGTAGCTTTGTATGTGGGGTTTAGAAACACTTATTAACTCTCTACTAATCGTCCGTGTTATCCCTATTGTGCGGTTAATAAATTGTGTTCAAGCGATCGTTAAGACTATTTATGCAAACAGTACAATGTAGGAGTGACTGGGACGATCAGCAAGAGATCCGAGCTTTCGGAACGGTGTCGATTGCTTGGATAGACTTGATTGACTCAAACTTCCTATAGAAACCACAGTCACTTTCAAGCGATCGGGGTTTTGCGAGAACAATTGGCAACTTTGCTTCTGGTATTTGCTGTTGGACTGAGTTGTCAGCCAGAACAAGCACTCAATTATCGTACTTTGAAACCACTTGCCAGGAGAAATAAGTTAGTCAACTCTCTCTAGCAGCGAGTTTGGTCCTTCCTCTTACTCGCAAAAGAAGTTCATATAGTTTAAGTTTAAGACTTGAATCAGCTCCGGAAATAGCTGTGGTTGTAGGCGACATCAAGCTTCAATGTTGACACAGGGAGCTCCTACATTTTGAATGTATCAATAAATTGAAAAAAAACTATAAAATTACCTTGCGCTAGTTCTCCTCTTGTTTTGCAAGCGGTTTCTTCAAGGTCTGATCAGTTGCGCAGTCTGGTTTTTATGGATTTGTGTGCGAGAATGCAGTCGGAAATGATCCAACTGACTCTGAACACATCCCGAATGGAATAAATGAAAGAAGGAAGGGAACTCATTCGGATCTTCGTAAAAAAAATCCTTGTTGGGCACTAAGAACGGAAATGATATCACATAATCATTTTAAGTAAATGATCGCTTACAGGAAGTGAAACGAAACAGCCAACCGTTGCACACTGAACGATATTGTACACCCTTTTCAAACTACATTGGCTGCGCCTTTGAAGCGTTTGGATAAATCTTAAGGTGGAATTTCAAACAAAAAGATTGAAAATAGCAAACAGAAATATTTTTCCACTCAGTGGCGATTCAGAAGTAAAGTCAAGGAATACTTTTAAGATAGCTGAACGGTAAGAAAAAAATTGATTGATCTTTCGACGGTCTTTTATTGCTCAAACTTTTTTTATGGCTCAAGCAATTTATTTTATTGCTCAAGCAGCTGCAGTTGCAACATTGTGTAAAAATGCAAGTAACACATGTTTTGTGGATGATTTTCTAAGAAAAAAAATTTGGTTGCGTATCACTCCTGTAGCTCTTCACCTCTTACACAGTCGTGTTGTAACCTAGTTCCACCACAAGGAGTCCAATTCTTGAAATATTGATGAAAATCACTGAAAAAGTTGTCCAAAACGGGTAAAAACTCCAGGAGATGTGAGCACTCGATCATGCGAGAAAATTGACGAGGGTTTGGGTACGGAAGGAAGGGAAGGAAGAAAAGAAAAAAGTGGTGAAAGACCCACGATACGACTTACGAGTGCTTCCACCAATTTGTACCGCATCATCTTAGCAGACCCCCACGGCGATCAACTTACGAAGCTTGCTCATAATCGATGTCATGTGTCACAAACCGGAGCTGCAATTTAATTTTTTAACTTTAAGAAACTGTGCAACCGTTGTGAATTTGATTAATGAAATCGTTCTCCGATCCCTGAAAATCTATTGACCAGAATCGTCGGATTCAATCTCAAACGAAAGAAGATGTTTCTGTGAAGAGGCAGAAAACTCGCAATAGTGATGAAACATCTTTGCAAACAAAATGCAAACTATAAAAGCAAAGCCGATATATTGCTGTTTATATTGATAACTTTGTTATCCATTCAAAATGAAACTGATAGCTGATTTACTTGAAGACTAATGTTATCTAAAATATATTATTGAGAACACATTTACATAATGTTTTGTGCCTCCTATCTTTCCATTCTAAAATGCGGTAATTGTTCATGCTGCTCTAGGCAATATCAAAACTCCATCCTGTTCAAAGGGAAGTTTGTCACTAAAAGAGAGGAGGGACTTGGCCGAATACAGAATATTACGGAAAGTTTATGGCAAAATCATCAAACGCCAGGAACGTACGGTTGTGTTGAATCCAATATCGAAGGAAAATAAATGGGCTTGGGCCTTCACTCGTTGGCTGAACAATGAGGCCAATTGTCTTTATTGTTCGCGAACAAGTTCAATATTTGAAAGCTTGTAAACCACCATCACCGTGGATAATCAGTTTACAGACGGCCTTAAAGTTTGCAGTACCTCTTTAATAGCGAGTTGATAGACGGCGGACAGCCCTATCTTCAAGAGTCTCGGAGAGTAAATTTCAAGTTCCCGTATGAACCCTTCGGTTTTAGCATGCTTCAAACTAAAGCACCAAGCTTTGTACAAAATTTTTGAAACCATTGCATTCTCAAAACTGTGTACTGGTTCGCCGTGGCAACCAACAAGCTTTCGCAAAACGGGCAGGAGAAAATATTGGAGCGCAAGTGTCGCTTTCAAATTCTATGGAGAATAAGCTGCCACACCAGAAGTTAACTACATCACGCTTTTGGCAGCCGAAAACCTTCCGATACATTATCGACTAGCAAATGAATACGGCCAAATAAAATTGGTGCCCGCCACTACTGAAATGCGGTACACACGGTCAAAAATATAACCTTAAAGTTATGCGTAAATTCTTCTTCTAAATTAAGAATGATAGCGAAAATTACCTGATAAAATACAAGATATATTGTTTGTTGTCACACTGAAAGGCATAAAAGGCTAGATTTATGTATCCCAGACCACCCCAGTGAAATGCGGAACAGACCAGCGGAAGCCGCTCATCGCTTATGCTGTTCTTCCTTTCGCCTCCTCCTCCCTAGGCCTCATCGCAAGATTGCGCGCTCGCCGCCAAGGAGAGACATAGAAGGAGCGATCGAAACTCGCTCGATGTACTTCTCGAGCTTTTATCCGCTTTGGACCAGGTTTTCTGCGACTGTCATCGTTTTTTCTTTAGTGTTGGGTTCGTGTGGTTCTAAACATGACACCAATTGCACCGAACTTTTCCGCCAATTAAGTCAGTTGTGGTCGCTTTCAGTCTGAAAGGAGTTCAGTTCATCATCTTTTGCTTAAAGAAAAGTGATTTCAAAAAGGATTTAACCCTTAAAGGTTTAGGCCTTTTTGAGAAACACCAACCCAAGATTTTCAAAATGGTTACAGAAAAAAGCATGTAAACAGCTTTGGCTTGCTAAGTACTTTCCACGATTAAGTTTCAATTAAAAGCTGTTGCTATGGCAACAGCCACTGGAAAACATGTCCGCGGCATCTTGGGATTTTCAAAAACTTTATTTTTAGCAAATTTACAGTAAATTTCCTTGATTTTAATAAAAAAACATGTATTTATAGGCTAAAATAGCAAATTATTTAAAAAAAGAAAATAAAATAATTGAAAATAGAAGATAATTTGTATCCATTTCTTGATTGAAACTCCAATTTGTATACCGTAAAAGCTCTAGTAGGCCCGGAGGCTTATTATATTTCACGCCTTCCAGAGAGGGGCTTATTAAAGAGGGGGGCGTAATTAAAACTTCCTCATGAAAATCGATGTTAGAAATGTAAAGAGCATGATTAAAATATACTTTTAACGCCACAAAATTTGAACTTTACTGTTTGTTTGGGCCTTTTCCTTTTTGGGGGGAGGAGGGCTTATTAGACAGGGGGGCTTATTACAAATTTGAGGCTCTAGAGGGGGCTTATTAGAGCTTTTACGGTAATTAATTTCCCACACAATAAAGTGATGACGTCATTCAGTTTATGTCAGAAGTTGTGTTATTAATGGCATACAGGTAAATTAGGTTTCATTTTAATTGCTGCAAAGCTTCAGAATTTAGGTTGGAAAATCCTACGGGGGGGGGGGGGTCGTAGAAATAACCCCCCGCCATAAACACTTAAGGGTTAACTAAGGGACGAGCCATTATTTTTCTGGAGGGGGGGATGAGAAATTTGAAAAAAAATTGTTTGCAGAGCTTGAAACGCCAAAATAAATTG